>JARKHS020026459.1:0-19354 GCA_030143305.2 Amblyomma americanum | reverse complement strand
AGGAAGCAGGGACCAAAGTGGTTTCATACTTGACAGCGCAAAAAAAACAAGGACAAAAGCGAACGAGGAGACACAACACAAGCGCAGACTATCAACTGAAGTTTTATTCACTGAAAGGAAGCTTTATGGGCGTGATAAAACACAAAAACAACAAAAGGAACCGCCACAACCGATGTACAAAGAAATCAATGACGTTTCATTCCTGCGTGATAAGGAACACCACAGCAACAGGAAAACCAAATTCAATCACATCAGGCCAACTCCCCGTACTGTCTACTTGCCCCCAAGAAACTGCGCAGAAAAGGAACTTCCTTATCCTGCAGGCTGACCGACGGTGATGCGGCACACGCTTCTCTCTCTTTCTCAATCAAGTAAGCTTCTATCAGCTCCCGGCATACCCTATCTTTGTGCCTGAACAAGATACTTGTCCTGTCAAGGTGAGGAAAGCAATCTTTGCAATCCCTGCAGTGCAAAGCGAGGTTGGAGGACACAGCACCTTTTAGAGATCTGCGGTGTTCCGCTAGATGCTCATTGATACATCGACCAGTCTGGCCGATGTAATTCTTACCACATGAAAGTGGAACGCGATACACAACACATGTGTCGCAATCTGTGAGCCTCTTTCTGTGGGCTATCGTGCAATCATTCACTGCGCGGTTACCACCATGCTCAATCTTTTTGCGCACAGCACTGCACACACTACCGAGTTTGTTCTTCGCGGTGGAAACAACTTTCGCCCCGTACCTCGCCCCCACTTTTCTTAGGCGATGTGAAATGCCGTGCACGTAGGGGATTCCTACCAATTGTTTTTCCGCAACGTTCTCTTTCGCGATGACCAGGGGCCTGCCTGACCTGGCTAAGATCCTTTCAGTGACCCTACCCAGAGTCTGATCAGGAAAACCTGCTTCCTTTAACCTGCGCGTTTGTCCCAGGAAGCTTGTTCCAACCTTGTGGGAGCAGGATTTTGAGAGAGAAGCTTTTAGGCTAGAAGTAGCAATGCCGGCCTTTACCAATTTTGAATGAATAGAACTGTGATTGAGGAGGGGCTTTTCCGTTCGTGGGTGATAATCCCAGCACACATTACTCGCGTGGCAATCAATCCTCAGGTCAAGGAACTGGATGAAGCCTGACTGTGGCAATTCAAATGTGAAGTTCAGACCGTCGCCCCTTTCCTTGAATATCTTGACGACGTCCGGGATAACCCTGGGGGAGATATCCTTTAAGAAAATCAAAAAATCATCCACGTACCGGAAGACTCTCACTGCAAAATCAGCAAGATCCTCCGCTAGTTTTACGTCCATCCTGCTTAGGAAAATGTCGCTCAAGACAGGTGCGACACGGGATCCAATGCAGACGCCGGACCTCTGGACGTACACTTTTTCGCCCCACCCAACGAAGGTTGAGTCGAGGTAAAACGATAGGAGCTCTAGGAAGCTTTCCACTGAAACACCACAATCCGCCACAAACACAGCCTCGTCATTATCCACGGTGATGCAGTCCTTCACATACTTCATAAGCTGATCATGGGGTAAAGAGTAAAATAAATCTTCTACGTCTATGCTGAAGGCGAAATGCCTCTCTCCCTCTACCTTTGACAGAAACTTCACAACACCTGCCGAGTTCTTTACCAAAAATGGGTCGGCCAACGTGAGAGAACCAAGATGACGCTGAAGATACCCAGAAACAGCATGCTGCCAAGTGTTCCGCTCCGAAACAATTGCCCTGAAGGGAACGTCCGGCTTATGTTTCTTGGCTGTGAAAAACAGGTCTAGAACGGTACATTTGCTATTACTGACCATAGCACCCAGTCGATCGAGGTTCATTCCTTCCAGGAGGACCTTAGCCCGTTTCTTGATGGCAGCAGGCCTCAGAGCCACTTCTTTGAAGTTCTTTTCAATTGCCTCCCCTGCCTTCCTCCTGAAAACTTCTGGCGCTAGGATAAAAAACCCCTCCTTGTTAGAAAGGACGGGCCTTAAGCCCTCAGCCGCCAAATAGGTTACTGTTCTATCATTTTTCCTGCAGTTCTCGGTTTTCTTTTTTGGTCCATTATGATTGCGGAGCACTCGTTGACGCACCTAGATTTATCAGCGTCGGAAACAACCCGGGAGACCGCGCGCGAGAGCGCCAGCAGCTCGAGTGGCGTCATGGCAGGTTCGAAGCAGAATTTAGGACCCAGTTCCAAAGTTCGTCGGTGACGGTCGTCAATCATCCTGTCCCCTAAGACGGTAATCTTCCCCGTAGAAACGGAGGCTTTCTTCCTTGTTGGTAGCCTAGGACGAATAGTGTTCCACAAGAACTCCGTTAAGCTGTGTGCTGTTTTGGACCAATCCTCGTACATCCGGAGCTGCTGCCGCTCATTCACACCAATCCCGCAGTGGACGCGAAGTCAGAGCCTGTAGAAGCGTACTTGTCTCCACCACTCCGACTGTAGAATACGGCAGAAACGTCTTGAGTGGCCAGGGGACGGCTGCAGCCACCCGCACACAGCTTGGATGTCAGAGGGCCAGAGCTGTTGCTTTATATGCCAAGATGCTGTCCTTGCTCTACACACGCACACTGCTATGAGACCCGTCAAAACTAATGGGTTGTGAAGGTTAAAAGATACACAAGAAAAAGAGCCCATTGAACTAAAAATGTAGTTAATAAGAACAGAAAGTTGGGCTAGTTGGTGTGGATTCATACTTGACAGCGCAAAAAAACGAGGACAAAAGCGAACGAGGAGACACAACACAAGCGCAGACTATCAACTGAACTTTTATTCACTGAAAGGAAGCTTTATAGGCGTGATAAAACACAAAAAACAACAAAAGGAACCGCCACAACCGATGTACAAAGAAATCAATGACATTTCATTCCTGCGTGATAAGGAACACCACAGCAACAGGAAAACCAAATTCAATCACATCAGGCCAACTCCCCGTACTGTCTACTTGCCCCCAAGAAACTGCGCAGAAAAGGAACTTCCTTATCCTGCAGGCTGACCGACGGTGATGCGGCACACGCTTCACTCTCTTTCTTAATCAAGTAAGCTTCTATCAGCTCCCGGCATACCCTATCTTTGTGCCTGAACAAGATACTTGTCCTGTCAAGGCGAGGAAGGCAATCTTTGCAATCCCTGCAGTGCAAAGCGAGGTTGGAGGACACAGCACCTTTTGGAGATCTGCGGTGTTCCGCTAGACGCTCATTGATACATCGACCAGTCTGGCCGATGTAATTCTTACCACAGGAAAGTGGAACGCGATACACAACACATGTGTCGCAATCTGTGAGCCTCTTTCTGTGGGCTATCGTGCAATCATTCACGCTTCTACAGGCTCTGCCTTCGCGTACACTGCGGGATTGGTGTGAATGAGCGGCAGCAGCTCCGGATGTACGAGGATTGGTCCAAAGCAGCACACAGCTTAACGGAGTTCTTGTGGAACACTATTCGTCCTAGGCTACCAACAAGGAAGAAAGCCTCCGTTTCTACGGGGAAGATTACCGTCTTAGGGGACAGGATGATTGACGACCGTCACCGACGAACTCTGGAACTGGGTCCTAAATTCTGCTTCGAACCTGCCATGACGCCACTCGAGCTGCTGGCGCTCTCGAGCGCGGTCTCCCGGGTTGTTCCCGACGCTGATAAATCTAGGTGCGTCAACGAGTGCTCCGCAATCGTAATGGACCAAAAAAGAAAACCGAGAACTGCAGGAATAATGAAAGAACTGGTAACCTATTTGGCGGCTGAGGGCTTAAGGCCCGTCCTTTCTGACAAGGAGGGGTTCTTTATCCTAGCGCCAGAAGAAGTTTTCAGGAGGAAGGCAGGGGAGGCAATTGAAAAGAACTTCAAAGAAGTGGCTCTGAGGCCTGCTGCCATCAAGAAACGGGCTAAGGTCCTCCTGGAAGGAATGAACCTCGATCGACTGGGTGCTATGGTCAGTAATAGCAAAGGTACCGTTCTAGACCTGTTTTTCACAGCCAAGACACATAAGCCGGACGTTCCCTTCAGGGCAATTGTTTCGGAGCGGAACACTTGGCAGCATGCTGTTTCTGGGTATCTTCAGCGTCATCTTGGTTCTCTCACGTTGGCCGACCCATTTTTGGTGGAGAACTCTGCAGGTGTTGTGAAGTTTCTGTCGACAGGTAGAGGGAGAGAGGCATTTCGCCTTCAGCATAGACGTAGAAGATTTATTTTACTCTTTACCCATGATCAGCTTATGAAGTATGTGAAGGACTGCATCACCGTGGATAATGACGAGGCTGTGTTTGTGGCGGATTGTGGTGTTTCAGTGGAAAGCTTCCTAGAGCTCCTATCGTTTTACCTCGACTCAACCTTCGTTGGGTGGGGCGAAAAAGTGTACGTCCAGAGGTCCGGCGTCTGCATTGGATCCCGTGTCGCACCTGTCTTGAGCGACATTTTCCTAAGCAGGATGGACGTAAAACTAGCGGAGGATCTTGCTGATTTTGCAGTGAGAGTCTTCCGGTACGTGGATGATTTTTTGATTTTCTTAAAGGATATCTCCCCCAGGGTTATCCCGGACGTCGTCAAGATATTCAAGGAAAGGGGCGACGGTCTGAAGTTCACATTTGAATTGCCACAGTCAGGCTTCATCCAGTTCCTAGACCTGAGGATTGATTGCCACGCGAGTGGTGTGTGCTGGGAGTATCACCCACGAACGGAAAAGCCCCTCCTCAATCACAGTTCTGGTCATTCAAAATTGGTAAAGGCCGGCATTGCTACTTCTTGCCTAAAAGCTTCTCTCTCAAAATCCTGCTCCCACAAGGTTGGAACAAGCTTCCTGGGACAAACGCGCAGGTTAAAGGAAGCAGGTTTTCCTGATCAGACTCTGGGTAGGGTCACTGAAAGGATCTTAGCCAGGTCAGGCAGGCCCCCGGTCATCGCGAAAGAGAACGTTGCGGAAAAACAATTGGTAGGAATCCCCTACGTGCACGGCATTTCACATCGCCTAAGAAAAGTGGGGGCGAGGTACGGGGCGAAAGTTGTTTTCACCGCGAAGAACAAACTCGGTGGTGTGTGCAGTGCTGTGCGCAAAAAGATTGAGCATGGTGGTAACCGCGCAGTGAATGATTGCACGATAGCCCACAGAAAGAGGCTCACAGATTGCGACACATGTGTTGTGTATCGCGTTCCACTTTCATGTGGTAAGAATTACATCGGCCAGACTGGTCGATGTATCAATGAGCGTCTAGCGGAACACCGCAGATCTCTAAAAGGTGCTGTGTCCTCCAACCTCGCTTTGCACTGCAGGGATTGCAAAGATTGCTTTCCTCACCTTGACAGGACAAGTATCTTGTTCAGGCACAAAGATAGGGTATGCCGGGAGCTGATAGAAGCTTACTTGATTAAGAAAGAGAGAGAAGCGTGTGCCGCATCACCGTCGGTCAGCCTGCAGGATAAGGAAGTTCCTTTTCTGCGCAGTTTCTTGGGGGCAAGTAGACAGTACGGGGAGTTGGCCTGATGTGATTGAATTTGGTTTTCCTGTTGCTGTGGTGTTCCTTATCACGCAGGAATGAAATGTCATTGATTTCTTTGTACATCGGTTGTGGCGGTTCCTTTTGTTGTTTTTGTGTTTTATCACGCCTATAAAGCTTCCTTTCAGTGAATAAAAGTTCAGTTGATAGTCTGCGCTTGTGTTGTGTCTCCTCGTTCGCTTTTGTCCTCGTTTTTTTGCGCTGTCAAGTATGAATCCACACCAACTAGCCCAACTTTCTGTTCTTATTAACCAAAGTGGTGTGTTGGTTTCGCCGAGGGGCCTTAAAGGTTTAAAAGCTCAGCATTGGCTCAACCACCAGGATCCTGTTTTCCCCAGACACGGCTGAGCCACGCTCGGCTAAGCGCGGGTGCTCGGGTCTGTGTTGGCGCACTCACCAACACCTGCACGTAGCAGATGCCTCTGCAGAGGAAGAAAAGTTTTGCTTCGGGTAAAAATGATTTACATACTACGACGTCACGCTAATGTACCAGGCTAGTTAACTTAGTATTGTATTGGGTTTTGTGGCGCATAAGCTACTCAGGCTATCATGCGCCAAACACATGGTATAATTTATTTCAAGAATCGGGTGTCCTCAGTGAAAGTCCTTGGTCGGACAAGGACTCCGAGGAGCCCAACTAATCAAATGTAGACCTCAGTCTTCTTCTCAGGCCTGAGAAAATGGATGACGTGTATCATAAAATACGTCAAAGCATAGGGTAAGAATTTGTAGAAATAATATTTCTGTGATATTACAGTTTGTTTAAAATCGCTTCATCGTTCAGAAAACTAAAACCGATGAAGTTCTTACAAGTGGATTATCTCCTAAAAGCAAATTGAGGTGGAAGGGAATGCTTTCATTGTAAAATACTTTAAAGTGTTTTTTTCTTAGCCGTTCGAGTTGTGTGCACGAGAATAGGATGTGATTTACTGTGAGCTCATCTCCACATTTCTCACATAAAGGTATGTCTTGTTTTGTCATTAGAAAGTTATGTGTTAGGTGTGTGTGTCTGTCCAATACGGACACGGCATAAAATAACTTCGATGAAACGTTTTTGGTGTGAGCATGACTTCCATTCTTCTATTAAGGGTTTTACCAAGTGTAGCTTATTATTCCTTTCAGTATTCGATTGGTACTGCCATTTATACTTGATTTTACACTGTACCAGCTGCATGCCATCTTTGTATGGAATGTTCACGTCCTTTATTTCATTGTTCCGAGCTATCGCAGCACATGCATCCGCCTTCTCATTGCCTGTGATTCCGATGTGGCTTGACACTGTTGGGATTCAGGTAGCGTGACTGGGCCGGAGAAGAGACGAGTACGATCGGAGGAAGAAAACTTGGAAAACTTTATACAATGACCATTTACATTATGTACAAGTACGGGCAAATGAGAGTGCTTCTCAGTAAAGAGAGCTTCTTAGGAGTCGGAAGTCTCTGATACCTCTCAAGAAGGGGGGGGGGGGGGGGGCTCTCTCTTGGCATCAAACCAGCAGCTCCTTAAATACTCTTCGTATACCCCAGATCCCTAGCTGGGGAATACAGTTCGAAGAATGATGTCCAATCACACGACGGCACTGATGGTACCCCCCACGGCAGGCGGTACTGATGTTTCTTCGCCGCTCGGTCGAGGGAAAGGGAACAGGACTCGGTCACGTTGTTGTCCCCGCGGCTTCCAGGTAGCCGCGCACGTGCGTCCGGAGGGCGCCTGCATGACACAGGAATGCAGGCCGTCTCCCAGCAGGGGTTGAAAGATCTTGTACTGGTGACCGGAACGCGGAGGCTCTGTCGCACGGAACGAATACGCTTATGGTCGTCGCTGGCATTCCTGTTCGAACACGTGGGGACGCTATTGTCGTTCCCTCTGGCAGTCTTGCAGTCAAGTTTCCCCCAGAGGGCTCACCCACCCTCCCGGTGGTCTTCATGGAATCTTCCCCATGCCCCACTTCGCCGAATTCCACAGCAGGAAGGAAGCGCGAGAACAACACCCCCGCCGCCAGATATTGCGCCCGGAAGATGAACTGCTCGCACGTAGCTCGGCTGACTGGGCGTGGCAGGAACCAGATGCTCTTTGGGAGTCTTCTGATGACCTTCAGTGCCGAAGCTCGGCATCGCTTCCCCTCGTCAGATGGCCGTTTTTGGAAATTATCTGCAATGCTAGCCAAAAGGGGTCACAGACGCCAAACCACACCTGACAAAAGCACGCGCCCTCAGAACCCACTCATCCCGCAAGACCAAAACTCAGTGCCAAAACTGCACTTAGCAAAAAACTAAAACTTGAAGAGATCAAATGCTTTGCCTGAATGAACACATGGTGTTTCCTGAGGAGTAGTATTGACAGGGCACCTGTCCAAGGCGTGTGCTCCCGCTCGAGGCGCACTTGGATAGGAAAAAAAATCGCTAAATGAAATCAGGTTGGTGCTTAGAGGGCACGCCGCACGGGAAGAGGTGAGTGGATTTGGCCGGCGTGGCGTTCAATTTTGCCCGCCCCAATACCTAGAGTCAAGGTACGTTACACCACTCGCTCTTACTTATCCTTGGCCGAAATAAGGAAACGTACTCCTAGGTATGTTACCTGATTATGGACAACATTACTGCGAAGAAAGTGGGGAAATATGCGCTCTCCATTAGGAAGCGAATATGAAATAAACCTCCCAAACTACAAATTTGAGGGACATCCCTTTTTGTAAAATCTTTACTAGCTAAAAGGCTCGGCTAAGCCCGTCGCCATTTGTGTGGAGCTTGCCTTTCTTGTAGCGAACCTCGAAGCTGTGGTGCTGGAGTGCCAGGCTTCACCTCAGTAGACGACCATTTTTGGGCGACATATTGTGCAGCCAAGTCAAAGGGCAATGGTCCGTTTCTACTGTGAAACGGGACCCGGAGACGTAGCATGCCAGTTTGTCTATCGCCCAAACGAGGCATGCGCATTCTTTTTCAGGCGTGCTATACGCCTCTTCCCGCGTGCTGAGCTTGCGGCTCAAGTAAAGGACAGGCCGTGTGTGCCAGCCATCGCTTTCCTGGCAAAGAATAGCGCCTAACCCGCGGTCGCTGGCATCACATTGTATGATAAAGGGTTTCGAGAAATCTGGAGCAGCCAGTATCGGGCGCACGCTTAGGGTCGTTTTCAGACTCTGAAATGCCTTCTCTTTCTTTTGGTCCCAAGAAAGATTTGCAGGCTTACTTTTTCTCAGCGCGTCGGTCAGGGGGCTGGCTAAATCAGAGTGGCTCTTTACGTAATGCTGATAATAGCCTGCTAGGGCAAGAAAAGCCCTGAGTTCCGATTTTGTGGTTGGGCGACGGTACTTCACCACGGCAGCCACTTTAAGTTCTGCAGGTCTGCGTTGGCCTTGTCCAACCACGTGCCCAAGGTAGTTCACTTCGGCGCACCCCAGGTGGCATTTTCCCGCCCTTACCGTTAAACCAGCCTCAAGCAGTCGGCTCAACACAATACGCAGGTGTTCAATGTGCTCCTCCCAGTTTTATGAGAAAACGGCCACGTCGTCAAGGTAGGGGAGAGCCAAATCTGCAAGTCCCCGCAGCACTTGGTCCATTAACTTTGAAAAACAGTATGGAACATTTTTCAAGCCGAAGCTCAACATTACAGGGCGAAACGTGCCCGCGGCGGACACGAATGCTGCGTACCTGCTGGCGCGCTCAGTGAGTGGCACCTGCTAGTAACCACGAACTAAATCCACTGTGGATATATATTCTGATTTAGCGACTGTTTCAACCCTCTCCTCGATGTTCGGAATGAGGTAGGTCTGGTCCACTGTGATTGAATTCAGTCTTCAGAAGTCCACGCAAGGTCTCGGATCCTTGCCTTGAACCTCTACAATAATGATTGGTGACGTATAGTCACTTTCACAGGGCACTTTGACGCCAAGTTCGCACATACGGCGGATCTCCGTCTCAATGATTTCTTTTTGTCTTGGAGAGACACGGTAAGGTTTGCTCCTGATTGGCTATTCGCTGGACAGCTGAATGTCGTGTTCGACGAGGGTTGTTATTCCTGGCTTGTTTGAAAACACCGCCTCAAAGTCGCGGAAGACGTTTTTCATGTCTCCTCGTTGATTTTCCGACAAACGTGGCTCTCTGTCGATTGAATTTAGCAGCTCATTCGCTGCCTGCTCGTCCTCATGTATGACATAAGGTATGTCAGAGATCTCTTCCTCTGGCATGTTCAGCGCCACGTTAACCATGGCCTGACGCTGCACATAAGGCTTCATCAAATTACTGTGGATTATCCGATTGTGTTTGTTCTTAAATTTTACCTCATAGTTGGTGTCCGAAAGCTTGAACACCACCTTAGCTGGCCCTACCCATTGCACCTCAAGCTTGTTCCTTTTTGCCGGACGCAGCAACATCACCTGGTCACCAGGCTGAAAGGTGCGCTTGCGTGCCGATTTGTCGTAGTACACTTTAGACAGTGACTGCGCTGCTCTGACATTTGATTCCACGAGGTCTCTGGTTTTCGCAAGTCTTTCCAGTAGTTTCAGGACGTATTGCACTACACAGGGATCCTCTCCGTAACCCTCCCATGACTCCCTTAGAATGCGCAAGGGGTCCTCAAGTCACGCCCGTAGACTAGTTAAGCGGGGCTAAATCCTGTGATTTCGTAGGGGACGGATCTCATTGCAAAGAGTGCTGCAGTAATGCAGCCTTCCCTATCTCCCTTATGCTCGAAACACAGAGACCTAAGTATCCGCTTTAGCACTGAGTGCATACGCTCGACTGGATTTGACTGAGGGTGGCGAATGGAACTGCGGATTATTTTAATCCCACACCGTTCAAAGAATGTTGTTGTCACGCAGCTTGTGAACACGCTCTAGTTATCGCTTTGCATCTCTGCGGGGAACCCCACGCGAGAGAAAATTGACAAAAGGGCGTCTACAACACATGCGGAACGTAGCTCATTCAAGGGAATGGCCTCGGGAAATTTGGGTGCCACGCACAGTGAGGTCAGATTGTAGCGACAGCCAGAGTTGGACGCTGGCAGTGGGCCGACAGTATCTATTACAACACGCCGAAAGGGCTCTGTAATTATGGGAACTAGTGTCATGGGTGCTTTCCATTTATCCGTCGACTTGCCGACCCGCTTGCAGGTGTCGCAAGATCTAGCAAGCTGTTCCACATCTTTCCAGCAGCGAAGCCAGTAATATTAGAGGGCTAATCAAGTTCTTGTTTTCTTTATGCCCAGGTAGCCCGCCCATGCATTTCCGTGTGCGAGCTCTAGAAGCTGCCGCCTGTACTTCTCAAGCACTAGGAGTTGCTCATATGCTCGTCCCTTTGAATCGCAGTATTTCCGGTACTTAAGGCATGATTTCTCATGAAAGCTGATGTTCTTTCTGGCGACTCCCACGCTCACCTTATTGCTTAGAGCTCTTTATGATGGGTCGTTTTTCTGCTCTGCGATAAGTACCTTCCTATCAACCTTAGTCAACTCCTCCCAACAAGTGTTAATGTCGAACCCTTCGCGTTGGTTCCTGTTGCCCCATTCTGTACGGAATCGGCAGTTCCTTGGATTTCATGAGCTACCGCTTGTTCGGGAACACCTTCATGGTCATGCTCATGCGGTTTAGACGGATCAGTTTTTCTGCAAGGATCCCCGGCTGGTCGGGAGAGTGGTTCGGTGCCTGCTCATTTATCGGAGCGCAATCGAGTTTCTTTGCGAGCTTTCGCGCTAGAGAACGTGTTAGCGCCATGCAAGCCAAGCCCGAGGTGAAAGAAAGACCTTTCTCTTTCAGCAGCTGCTCGTATTTGTTCGAAAACAGGTAGGGCAAGTGTGTCGGCAAGTTTGCGCTAACTGCCCCTTCTGTGTCTAGCCTGCCAAAAGTCCCTTCTAGGGTCACCTTCGCTATAGGCAAGCATGCACTCTGTTCTCCGGCGACCTGCTTAATCCAGGCGCATTCGCCGGTGTAGTCCGTGGAGGAAACACAGGACCGGTGAGCAACATCCATGATAGCCGCTGAATCCCACAGTGCCTTGAATTTCTTGCCATTTATAACCACGTCCCGCATGTATGGCTCCAGCAATTTAAGGTTTTCCTCCGACTCTCGCATGCACGCGAACGCCATCTTTTGCTGTTTGCAGTTCACTGAGATGTGACCCTCCTCGTTGCAATTACAGCAGACAATGGGCTTTCGCGCTTCAAACGCGGAAGCTCCTGGTGCCTGCTGTTTCGGCGAATCGGCAGATTTGGGTGACTCCACCTTGTTTTCGCTACCTCCTCCTTTTGATTCCGCTTCCTCTGTTCAGTGATCTCGGCGTGCTGGTCGCACCCTTCGGTCGGGGATACTCTTTAAATAGGTTACTCCCTTTCCTGACCTGTTATCGTACCCTGCCTTGCTCTGGAGGTTCGGCGAACGTAATACTCGTCTGCGAGCTATGCTGCTTTGTCTAGGTCTATATCTGTTAGCCTATCTTGCAGCCATATCCTCACATCTTCTGGAATCGCGTTATAGTATGCTCTAGTGCGGTGCACTCCAGTACCTTGTCGTGATTTCCGTACACTCTCAGCGGTCTTAAGCCACTCGTTTAAATTGACTTTAAGCCGGTACGCGAAGTCAGTATGCGACTCTCCGCCTTTCATTGCCTGCCTGAATCGCTGCCTAAAGGCTTCAGCAGAAAGCCGGTACTTTCTAAGCAGTGTGCCCTTTACCTTCTCGTAGTCGTCCCAATCTTCCTGTGAGAGACGAGCCACCACTTCGGCCGCCTCGCACGGAAGAAGAGGAAGTAACTTCTCAGACCAAGCGCTCTTGTCGATGTGCACCTTCCCGCATCCGCGTTCGAAATTTACTAAAAAGAGCGCAATATCGCCTCCCACGCGGTATGGTGAGCCGAGATCCTGCAATCTCTGCCTCCCTTGCTCCTCTACCGGAGCTACAGGGCTAAGACGCGCCATATTCCCTCCGTTCGAAGCGATTTCGAGCTCCTTCATTTTTCGAGCATGCTCTCTCGCTTTTTCCTCTGCCTCACGGACCTCCCGTATCTTTTGAGCCAACCGAAGCTCTTCTTTTTCTTTCTGCTCGCACAACTCCCGTCTTTTCTGATCGTCTTTGCGTCCAACAATCGTTTTCCAAGCCTCGCCGACCTCCTCAGTAGTCACCTCCTCCTGCCGCATAACCTCGAGAATTTCTTTTTTCTTTTCGCAGAACGTAGCGAAATCCCCAGCTCCTGGCAAATTTCGAGCAGCTCCTGCACTTTTAACTTCTCCATCGTGAGTTCCACCATGCGTTAGCAAGCCCACTAAAAGAAAAGCCCTAGCTTGAAGTGGACAAAGCAGTTTCCCTACATCAATTTCCCAGACAACAGGAATCCGCACCTAGCATCTGCCTGTGCTAGTACGGTCTGGCGAAATGAACGGAAAACATTGGGCACTCACCCTGCCAAGGTATAGCTGACGCCTGTCAGTCCCGTAGCTGCCGAGGTCCGTTGGAGCCGGTAACTTCACGTGGACGTCCCACAGCTGCCACTCAGTTGTTGGGATTCAGGTAGCGTGACTGGGCCGGAGAAGAGACGAGGACAATCGGAGGAAGAAAACTTGGAACACTTTATACAAGGACTATTTACATTATGTACAAGTACGGGCAATTGAGAGTGCTTCTCAGTAAAGAGAGCGTCTTAGGAGTCGGGAGTCTCTGATACCTCTCAAGAAGGGGGGTGGGGAGGGGGGGGGGCTCTCCCTTGGCATCAAACCAGCAGCTCCTTAAATTCTCTTCGTATTCGCCAGATACCTAGCTGGGGAATACAGTTAGAAGAATGATGCCCAATCACACTACGGCACTGATGGTACCACCCACAGAATGGCGGTCCTGATGTTTCTTCGCAGCTCGGTCGAGGGAAAGGGAACAGGACCCGGTCACGTTGTCGTCCCCGCGGCTTCCAGGTGGCCGCGCACATGCGTCCGGAGGGCACCTGCATAACACAGGAATGCAGGCTGTCTCCCCGCAGGTGTCGAAAGAGCTTGTACTGGCGGGAGTGGGTCAAGTTTGCGGGCAATGTTATGCAATGTGTCCATTACATCTATTTCTTGGCATTTCTCTTCAAAGCGCAGAAGAAGTGGTTTGATTGTCAGAGGTTTGTTGGTAAAGTGTTCGAGATGGGCACTTTGTAACTGTTGGGTAGCATATGTGTTTTGGCATGGAACGAATTTTAAGAATGTATGAGCATGTGAGCGTAGTTCTTCTGTCTGTGTGTGATGGTTCGTTAGTTTCAACATAGAGACTATGTATGGGCGACGTTCTGTAAGCACCAGTTGAAAGACGTAAACCTAAGTTTGGACTGGGTCGAGTCGTTTCAAGTACGATGGCCTTGCTGAGCCATACACTATGCAGCCATAGTCTAAAATGGAACGTACTACAGAGCGATAAATCTGTAGAAGGCATACTCGGCCAGAACCCCAGTGTTTAGGTGAAAGGACTTTCAGTATGTTCAAAGACTGCGATGCTTTCTTTTTCAAAGCGTTTATGTGGGACAGGAAAGTAAGTTTTTTATCAAACGTTATGCCTAGGAATTTGTGTTCATTCTTAAAAGGTAACTAGGTTTTGTTTATGTGTAGAGTGGTATCTCTCTGTACGCCCCGTTTGAGTGAGAAAAGTAAGCCCACTGTTTTCTGTGTAGAGAACTGGAAAGCGTTCTTGTCTGCCCATGTTGTCAGTTTATTTATTGTAAGCTGTATTTGTGTTTCGCATGTAGATATGTTGGAGGATGTGTATGCTATCTGAAGGTCGTCAACATAGAATACAAAATAGACCTCGGGATTATTTTCCTAATAGAATTCATTTTTACTACGAAGAGTGTTGTACTTATAATGCATCCTTGAGGTACTCCATTCTCCTGAATAAAATTCTTTGAGAGGGTTGAGCCTAGGCGCACGTGGAATGAACGGTTGGATAAGAAGTCCTTTAAGCAATTCAACATTCGGCCTCGGATTCCAAGCGCGGCAAGATCTTGAAGAATCCCGAACCCCCAGGTCGTGTGATATGCCTTTTCTAAGTAAAAAAAAAGACTGCAAGGCAGTGTTGTTTGTGTATAAAAGCTTCTTTGACGGTATTTTCTAGACGAACTAAGTGATCTGTAGTGGAGCATCTCATTTTAAAACCACACTGATTGATATCAAGAAGGTCACAAGATTGAAGGACAAAAGTTAATCTGATGTTCAGGACACTTTCAAACGATTTGGCGAAGCAATTGGTAAGAGCTATGGGTCTATAACTGCTGGGGGAGGTTGGTTCTTTCCCGGGTTTAGGAAATGGTACAATATATAAGCTTTTTTCCAGGCTGCGGGTAATTTGCCTGATACCCAAATTTTGTTAAAGAATCTTAGAAGTGCCTCTACAGCAGACTGGGAAAGATGGGCCAGCATTTCATAGTGTATTTGGTCGGGTCCTGGGGCTGTTTTTTTGCCCAAAGAGAGTACTCTATTGATTTCCTGGAGGGTAATTAAATTATTGTATTATTCATTAGCACCTCCACTCGTTGGGAGTCTTCGTTTTTCGGCCATGTTTTTGTATTTTAGAAATGACTGGGTGTAATGTGACGAGCTAGAAGCTGCAGCGAAGTGCCCACCTAGTATATCTGCCTGTTCCTCTATATTTGTTTGTTTACCTGGTGGTGTCAGAAGTGGCATTGTGTATGGTGAGAAGTTGCCATTTAGTTTTCTTACCTGTTCCCACATTTTTTAAATGTGATTTGACTGTTTATGGATGACACGTAGCTCTGCCATGACGCTTTCTCAGCACTATACGACGGATATACCGAGCTTTAGCTCTTACCTTTTTAAAATTTACTAGGTTTTCGTGTGTGGGGTATCGGCGAAAAATACCCCAAGCTCTATTTTGTTGTTTTTTCATCTTTACAATCTTGTGTCCACCAAACTTTTTGATTTGGCCGTACCATTCCTGAAGACATTGGAATAGCCAAGAGTGCGGCAGCTAAGATACAATCAGTGAACTTTTCATTTATTTCATCGATGTCAATATTTTCTACATCAATTTTTTCTAACCTGGATTCTGATCTAAAAAGTTCTCAGTCAGCTAAAGAGAGCATCCAGCGTCGCGGTTTTGTCGGGGTTATTTCAGGTGCAGATGTTAGACTGATTATTACGGGAAGGTGGTCACTGCCATATGGGTTGTCTATGACATCCCATTTAAAATCGTTAAAAACAGACGGCGAACTAAAATAGAGATCTAAACAGCTCATTTTCCCTGAAGCTGGAGAGCAGTAAATGGTTTTACGGAGTTCCACACACAAATATTATTGCTCAGAATAAAATCCTCTATGATTTGTCCACAGGCGTCCGTTTGTTCACTCCCCCAAAAGGAGGAATGTGCGTTAAAATCACCGACAACCATATACGGCTCTGGTAGCTGCTCTAGAAGATTTTCTAATTCATGTATTGTTACTGTCAGATGGGGGTCAAGGTAAATACAACACAATGTTAGTGTTTTGTGTGTGAGCAGAGTAGCTGCAACAGCTTTAAATTTAGTCTTTAGTTTAAGCTCACGAGCCGGGACATCATTTCTCACTATGATTGCAACGCCACCTGACAGCCGGCTTGCGTTCTCTCGGTCGCGGCGAAATACTTTGTTTCTTGAGTACATTTGGGTTTTTGGGACCCAAGTTTGTTTCTTGGATACATAAGGCCACGGGTGCGAATGTGGCTAAGATGTCTTTTATATCGTTAAAGTTATTAAATAATCCCCTACAGTTCCAGTGTATCAGGAATGTCATTTTGATTTTGGGGGGATGTATTTGAAAAATTAGGTCCCTATTTCTTTGGGGCCAGTTATGACGATTTTTGTTGTTTTTTTCTATCAAGAGAGCGCCGCCGCTGCAGCGGATGTGAGCTCGGTGCTACGTCCATCACCTCGCTAGAGGTCTCGGCACGCCGCGGAGAGCCCACGGGTGTACTTTTTGTAGGCCTCTCTCGAATGGGAGAAGCCTTGCAGGCGGCTGACCCGGAGGCCGCCGGGCCCTTTTTAGAGTTGGCAGGGCAGCCTTCGCTGCGCCTGTCTGGGGCGCGGATGGCCCTATCTTCGGCTCACTGTGTGTGGCCTGGGCAGATGCCGAAGCCTGTTGTGGTGCCCCGCCCCACCGCACCACATCGGCGAAAGTTGTTTTTGCCGTGAACAAGAAAGTTCCCTGAGTTTGTTTTAGTCTTTTCCGTGCCTCCTGGAATGAATTTTTTTCTTTGGTTTTGATAGTAATAATTTCCTTTTCTTTCTTCCAGGATGGGCAAGACCTAGAATATGCGGGGTGGTCCCCTTCACAGTTACCGCACTTTGGTGCTGCATTGCAGACATCAGATTCGTGCTCATTAGATGCACATCTGGCACAGGTTTGGCGGCCACGACAACTCTGCGATTCATGGCCAAACCTTTGGCACTTGAAACACCGGCGAGGATTTGGGATGTATGGTCTGACTGCTATTTTCATGTAACCTATTTCAATGGTACCAGGGAGTTGGCTGGAGGGAAAAGTCAGAACTAAGTGCTTTGTTGGAATTTCCTTGTCTTCTTTCTTGATTTTTATGCGCTGTGCTGCAGTGACATTCTGGTCCTTGAGACCGTTTAGCATTTCTGCCTCTGTCAGAGTAAGGAAGTATTGTTCTGAAATCACCCCTTTGACAGTGTTGAGGGATCTATGTGCACTGATAGAAACAGGTATTTCTCCAAAGGTTGCTATGTTTGAGACCTTAGAATGCTGTGCTTTGTCTCTGATCTGAAGGAGTAGATCGCCACTGGCCAGCTTCGTCGCGTTATAGACAGGGCCTAATGATTCCGTAAGAGTCTTTGAAACTAGGAAAGGGGAAATTATTCTCGCTTGTTTTTCAGGTACCTCACTGTGTACGACGTGGTATCTGGGGAAGATTTCTTTTTTTTGCAGAAACTGTGTAGTGATTTCGGTCCACTCTCGTTTATGAGGGCGATCATTTGCTAAGAGAAGGTTAGCCATATAGTATGTGTGTTTTTGAGCTACGGTGCCAGCCACCCACCATGGAGCCCAACTTAGGAGACGGGACATGGAACTTGCAAGCAAGTCCTGCCCACGCCAGCTGTACACCCCCAACTATAACCCAATATGACGCAACTCAGGGTAGCTGGTCACACAAGGTTAACCCTCGCCGCCAGGAAGAAGGAAAAAGTAATGAAGAGAGGAGAAGACAGGAGAGTTGTGAGAAAGAAGATAGGAAAGTGAAAGATGGAGGGGAGGATAGGAAAAGGCGACTGCCGATTCCCCCCGGTCGGGTCAGGCCGGAGGTGTCGCCTACAGGAAGCTGTGGCCAAAGTGGTGTGTTGCCTCCGCTGAGGGGCCTTAAAGGTCCAAACGCTCGGCATCAGCTCAACCACCAGGATCCCTTTTTCCACGGACACGGCGATGCCACGCACGGCTAGGCGCGGGTGCTCGGGTCCGTGGTGATGCACTGTTCACCATCATCCCATTGCGGGGATGTCCCTGCGGATGCTCGGGAACCCGTGGTGTCGCCACTCAACAACACCTGCAAGCTGCAGACGCCCCCCCTGCGGGGGGCAAGTTGACTTAGTACTCCCCTTGAGTGTCCCTTTGAATAAGCGTCGGTCCGATGCTTGAAATAGAAAGAGCGGCTGCGAAAATAAACGCTCAAAATGGAAACACTAGCATGCATTAGTCCCCGCAGTGAGGTACAAGCGGGACGACATGCACCACTTCAGGGCGCGCCCTGCGTCGCTGAGATGCTGACGCTCCTTCGGGAACGACTTCATTTGTGTCAATTTTAAGGCGAAAGTTTTTAATGGCTCATTCTCGCGTCCGTTCGTTACGCTCTCCAACTCGACAAGAACAGAAATCTTTGTGCACGATGGGATTCGAACCAACATCCTTCCGTTCTCCAGCCGAGCGTGCTAACGACTACGCTACTTCCTGCCAGCGCGTATGTATAGTTCTCCTTATCTAGGACGCTGGAAAGTGTTTGTAGAAAGGCGTCGAATCAGACGGATGCCTCCCAAACGCCCTCCAGTGTCTCCAGCATTTACGATTCACAAACAATTGTGTACCTAATCAACATCTTAATCACACATCAATGACACATGCCGCAACACCGCGCTAAAGGCTTTCGCCTCACCACACTTTGGGTCAACAAAGTGCCCACCCCCCCTGAATTTTTACTCCAAGTTAACTGTTAGAAAACCATTCACAATCTCTGCTGGGTGTGGTTACCTCGTAGGTCACATCTTTTATGCTTCATAGCCAAAACAGCAGCTTAGAAAATTTGGATGTCAGTTCTGAGCAGCATACACAATATGTCATTATCTGCCGTCGGCAGAGCGCTAATGCGTTCCGTCACTGCCTCACTGTTTCCCTGTAGTTACAAAGAGCGGAAAGGGGAGTTAAAACGAACTAAAAATTAGCTGCCGTTTAACAACTGCTGAACCTGGTTAGAGATCGAAAGCTGTGGTGTATCCGGCAAGTAGAGGTGGCTTGGCGTTGGGTGCGTTCCGCACAGTGGACAGGCAGGGCGCCCACCCTGCCACCCTGGCAGGTGGCAGTTAAATTAATGGTTAACTGCGAGAGATTGGTTACCCAATGAGCACTGCGGCCTATTCTACCGCCCTCTACCGGCGAATCGAAAGGCCAAATGTCAAAGGTCAAGTGGTGCGATACTATGGTGGACCACACAAGACAAGCCCTATCGCCAAACCTGACCACTGGTTCGCTTGAAGGTCAACAGGCAACGCACGGTGAAATTGGCTTTACCTAGCGTACTGAAGCTTTCCCTTCAAAGACAAAATTGCCCTTCCCGCACCGCCAGAGGCAAAACGGCTTCCAGTAGCTATCAGGCACAAAAGAAGACGAAAAGCCGTGCAGTCACGCGCAAAAACAGAAGAAGCCCAAGGCGAAGA
>JARKHS020026458.1:0-208145 GCA_030143305.2 Amblyomma americanum | reverse complement strand
TAACTGCTCGTTGTAATATGTCCCTGAAGAACATAGTATCACTGCACAGGATAAAAGAATGGTCACTTATCCCTGGTGTACCGCACAGGCAGCAATTCACTGTCCATGGCGCAAGTATCTCCTTTGCATTAAGCCATGCCTTCGCAGGCAACATATATTTGTGCAGTTTAAAGACGAATTTTTTTGCAGCAGAAGAAATGCACATTCGCTCCACACATTTCAAAAGACTGGTGCCAAGTAAATCCACAAAAGGTTGCCGATACAATGGTACAGGAAACAAATACACTTTAAGTGCCTGAGCTATCTGCCTTCTGAAGAGGATATACAGGTATTCTGAAGAAAAGCGCACAGTGAGGAAGTTGAAGGTGTCTGCAACTTCCTTACGGAATCCCCATAAAGGCCCCTAACGAGTGCGTCCAGTCGGGGCGAATCGGAAAGGCAAATGAGCACAGCTACTAAAACGGGTGGTTTGCCGATTTGAAAAAAAAAGCACGAAGCAAGCTGATGCCAAAATAAGTGGAAGAAGGCTTATTCCACTAGATTGTAGGGAAAGAAATTGGTTATCGCGATGCATGGGTTTTCATTGGCAACGCCATACGAAGGTTGTAAATATTCTATACATCATTTGCACTTTCTTCCTCGCACAGTGGAGAACCTGCAGCACATATGCAAGTTTACAAACAAAAAAACGTTACACACTTCAGCCCGAGCAAGTACAGAAAGGTAACTACCCTATCCAAGCCTGTGTTTTGTTGTCTCATGAAGATTGTCTTTGAATCCAGGTATGCTCCACTGTTGCGAATTTGCTGAAGAGGAGCCTCAAGCTACTGAAGGGTTTTGCAGTCCGAGCTTATGCCACATAAATGACTTCGCGTTGTGCCCCAATGAACCAACCAAAACCCCTTGGATTTATCTAAATTAAGAGCCACGCCTGATACCTCACAAAACTATTCGGTGAAATGTTATGCCTCAAGCACACGCTTTTTGTCAGAACAAACGAGGGCGACATCATCTGCATAGGCAAAAATCTTAATTTGATATTGCGCCAGGAAGAAACCACGGATAGTTGGCTGTTAATAATACTGAGGCAAAGGGGCACAAGATGTAGGGTAAACAACAAAGCCGATAATGCAGAGCCTTAGCGAAGAGATAATTTCAACAGTATAGTTTTGGTTACCTGTTAGTTAACAATTAGTCGTGTATAGGACTCCTTATAGATCAATATGATTCCCCTAAGCAAAACATCTCCAATATTTGCATGCTCTAAGACCGCAAACAAGAAATCGTTACGAACTTTTTAAATGCCTTGGCCAGATCAATCTGAATTGGAGCTATTTGTCTGGACTCATATAGTACTGTCTCCAATACTGAACGTGCAATATGAATATGGGTTTGGATTCTGCGACCTCAGATACCGAAGACCTGATGCTGCCTATTAAGTCAGCGATAACAATCCGCAGATGATTGCAAGAACCTTTTAACAAAGTTTCTAATTTATATTAGAGACTGAAATTGGAAGATATTACTCAACTGTTTTCAACCGATACGTATCAGTGCTTTTTGGAATTTGTATAATATAGCCAGAACAGAAAGTGGGGTAACAAACCAACAACGTAAGCAGCCTGGAAAACCTCCATCAAAACAGGCGCCAGGCAAGTGGAAAATGTTTAACAGAACTCGCTAGCAATACCATCTGACACAGCAGATATCTGAGCCGTCAGGTCAGAAATGGCAGATATAATTTCTTCCAAAGTAATTCGCCCCTCCACTACAGTACGCTGCTCATCGTGAAGTCGAGGAAAGGCTTCAAATAAGCGACTGTAATCTGATATCTCATTTATGCCCTCACAACCTCCGAGCAGCTTTCGATAATAGTGAATAAAGCATCTAAAACACCAGGACCATCGTGTATATGCAACTACCATACAGAATTTCCAACATTTATTTAGCAAGAGCAGTCTACCTTTCATCACTCAGGGCCCGACCAGATTTTTGCTCATCAAGAAACCTACGGTACATAGACTTTATCGAGGCCCCCTCGCATCTTTCGGTTTCAAACTGTTGAAACTCTGCTTTGACAGCAGTGATATCTTCTACATAGGCACCTGAGCTAATCTTCTCTAATTCATGTATGTCAACCAAGGTATGGCCGAGCTCTCGAAGGTGATGTCTCTTAAAAACGCCATTCTCTCATCTCTCTTATCTGGCCCAACATCCACCAGGTTGTATTCGCATGCCAAATTGGTATCTAAAGCAGCACTAGGGTCATAACGCTTACTTAGAACTGCTAGATCTTCCTCCCGACACACTCAATTGAAATCACCCAACTGGATAATTTTACAATCCGTGCACAAACGGTCCACTAGTGATAGGAAAAATAGCCTTCTATGGTGCCGCGTAACAGGGGCATAAACATAAATATTGCTCCATTGTACACCCGAAAAGGCGAGGTAACAGCAGATAAAATCGCCCGTTATCGTCTGCGCGATAAGACACGCAGAAATTCCCAGTGTGTTCACCAGGAATAGCATGCACCCTCCTAATATGCCCTTCGAGTGACTAACGGACAATTGAATTCTGACAAAAAAGGGTCGAGAGCAGCTTCAGTATCCTCATCAGGGGACAGCTTGGTTTCCTGGATGGCTACCACAGTCACACCCCATTTCTTTAAAAGATGCTCTAACTGATGTTGCTTTCGACGGTTACGCAAGCCCCTAGTGTTAAGGGTAGCGACCAGAATTGCTGCGGCGCCCACCATTTTTGGTGGTTGTCTTAATGAACACCATCTCTTGTACTGGGGCGGCGCGTCTGCAAATCGGCGCTCTGTAGGGCCGACATCGCCCGTTGTTTTGAGGTTACTCTTGCCAATGCCACCCCACTAGGTGCCTTCTGCTCATCGCTATTGACACACTCATCATCTGCAGGACGCTCCAAAGGTGCGCTGTTGTCAATCACCTCTTCCGATAAAGCCAAGGCTTCGGCCCATGAAGCCGAGTGGAGCATGTCGCTCGCAACCACGCTGACATCCGACGGGGCACCGATAACACTAGAGGCCGACACTCCTGAACTCCGGCGACGAAGGGGCATCACCGGCGAATAAGGCGTCACACATTCACTGGCTGTAGTGCCTCCAATGATTCAACAGAAAGGGCGTTCAGCTCTCGTGATCGCTGGGTGACAAATAGCTCCTGAGCAGCAAGCACAGGACTCAAAGTAGCAGGCCCAAGCAGACCCGCGTTCAGTGGCCACCTAATCAGAATAAATGAGGGTGTTTTAAAAGTCATATGTTACATACATACATGATTATGATGATTATAGGTTTTTACATCGCAAAAGCATCAACGGCTAAAGAGCGCCATGACACAAGGTATTTTTCATTTCTCAAGGTGGGGTCAAAGACCCATTTCCCAAACATTTCACCCTAAAGAAGCCGAGCAGCAGACAAGGGGAATGCTTGTACCCATTGTATTACCGGTGGTTACCCGACAGCACTGGAAATCGAGCCCCGCACTTCCCGCATGTGAGGCGGATACTCAACCACCCCCACCCCCCCCACACACACACACACGCACACGCACACGCGCACGCACGCACGCAGACGCACACGCACGCACGCACGCACACGCGCACACCCAGTCTTATTTTCCCCAAAGAAGTAAACGAAGTGGAAGGAGGTAGAGGGAAATGCCATGCATTTGCGGCTAGAGAAAACCTCTGACCCCTTACACTGTACACAGCAGTAGACAGATACAATGTCGCATTTGTTTGCGGAGAGAGAAGAAAATAGAGCACTGTATGGCATCAAACAATACAATAAGCCTAAATAAGAGTTTCAATTGAGCACTGTTTTTGGACACCTGGAAAACTTTTTTCTAAAATAAAAACAATGTAATATACTTGAGCATGAAGATAGATCTTTGTGTTCATTCACAAAAGGGAGTATGAGCAGCAAAATATTTGTAGTTATTCGGAAGAGACATTCTGAATACATCAGTACTTTTTTTTCTACAGCATTCAACAATCGCGGAAGATTATATCGCGGAGATTTTGTTGTGCATAGACAGTGCGTCATTTTGGGGCTTTCCATCTTTCTGGAGTTCGGTTGCTGTGGATAGGATAACGAGGTTTTAATTCTGTCATTTCTGTAAAAACTGAACTGTCTCGTTGGACACTTCATTTCATTTCATTTCATTTTATTACCTTAAAGACCCCTCGCGGGGTATTACATAAGGGGTGGGATTAGCAGAAAAGGCACAAAACAATGCCATTAGTGATCATGAACAAAAAATGTTGTTTAGATTGCTTGCAAATGATGAAGGACAGGTGATGTCGACGATATGCTGGGGAAGGCCGTTCCAATCTTTAGCTGCACGTGGGAAGAAGGAGGCTGAAAAAGTAACAGTTCGGGCACGTGGGCGAAAAACTTGAAGCGTGTGACTAGTGCGATGAGAAATGTATGATGCTGGCGTGATGTAAGAGGCACGGTTAAGTGATGAGTCAAAGAACTTGTGGTACAGTGATAGCGTGGCTATGCGACGACGAACGGAAAGAGGCGATAGTGCTGATTTGGGTTTTAAGGCTGAAACACTGACGTCGTAGGAGTAAGAAGAATGAATGTACCTTGTAGCGCGGTTTTGAACGGCTTCTAGATCGTTTACGAGGTTAATATGATGCGGGTCCCATATGGCGGATGCATATTCAAGTTTAGGTCTAATGAGTGACTTGTAGGCGAGCAATTTCACGTGATGTGAGGTGAGGCGAAGGTGACGTTTAAGAAATCCCAGAGTTTTGTTAGCCGATGACATCACGTTAGTAACATGTGCATTCCATGTTAGGTCATTAGATAATGTGACGCCTAAGTATTTGAAAGATGATACAGATTCTACGAACTCGTTAGCGATTTTGTATTGGAAGGCATGAGTCTTTTTGCGACGGGTGATGGAAAGAAGCTTGCATTTGCTAGGGTTGAGGGTCATAAGCCAATCTGCGCACCACTGTTCAATTTGGTTAAGGTCCTGCTGGAGGGCTTCATGATCAGTTATGTTTGTTACTTGGCGGTAAATTACGCAGTCGTCAGTGAACATTCGAATTTGGCAGGATACGTATTGAGGGAGATCATTAATATATATTAAAAACAATAGGGGTGCAAGAACAGAGCCTTGTGGGACGCCGGATGTTACAGGGAGAGGGTTGGAAGACTGGTTATTTACAATGACTGACTGAAAGCGATTTCTTAAGAAGGCCTTGATCCAGTTTAGCACGTTAGGATGAATGTTTAGAATAGAAAGTTTTTGTATTAAACGTTGATGTGGAACTTTATCAAATGCTTTAGCGTAATCCAGAAAGATGGCGTTAACTTGAAGGTTAGCGTCCAGGTTAGTATGTAAGTCGTTGAGGAACATGGCTAGTTGTGTTTCGCATGAATACCCCTTGCGGAATCCGTGCTGGGATGGATGGAAGAAATTGTTAGCGTCTAAGAATTCCATTACCTGAGAGTATATGACATGTTCCATGATCTTGCAGGGGACGCTAGTTAAAGAAATAGGACGGTAGTTCAGAGGGGAATTTTTGTCACCTGATTTGTAGAGTGGAACGACCTTCCCAACTTTCCAGTTTTCCGGAATGAGACCTGTAGAGAGTGATTGCGAAAACAATAATTCAAGATACACTGCACTGATACATTTTGTGTTTTTTAGTAGTTTAGTGTTTATCTCGTCGATGCCGGCTGACGAGGAAAGTTTCATTTTCTCGATTAAAGACGAGATGCCAGTTGAAGAAAAAGTTATTGCATCCATCGGTGAGGTGGCATTAGTAGGAGGTATTCTTGGAGGCGGGTTGCGCTCCTGGGTGAAAATTGACGAGAACGCCGTATTGAAGATGTTAGCGCATTCTGTGTCGGAGGCTTGAATACCGGATGCATGAGTGAGAGTGACTGAGTGTGATGGTGCGGGATTGATAACGCGCCAAAAATGTTTGGGAAAAAAATGCTCAGTTCATGATTAATGGCATTGTAGTTACCCTTGTCATACAGGGTGATTGTTTTCTTTTGTGTTTCATGGCGCTCGGTGCGGAAGGAAAAATCGGCTTGAATGACTTTATGGTCGCTAATGGGCTCTAAGTATGTAATGGATGACAAACTGTCAGGATGAGAGCTTAGTATTAAGTCTAAAATGTTGCTCGAATCGCCTGCGGTGCGTGTTGGGCTGGTTACTAGTTGGTAAAGATTAAAGTTCAAACAAACATCTAGAAAATCCCTTGATTCTGCACTGATTGGCTGTGAATGAGAACGGTTGAGCCAGTTTATTCCTGGATAATTAAAATCACCAAACAGAAGAATATGCGCGTTCGGATAAGATATCATGAGCTGGTTTAGCATATTGTTAAGTTCACGAGAAAAGTTTGGGCTAAAATGCGGAGGCCTATAACACACGCCGAATATGACTGAATGCGGTTAAGTACGGCACAAAAGCCACAGTATCTCTAAGTTAGATGGGAGACGGATGGGTGAACAAGATAATTCTGGTCCAGCAGCGATCAGCACGCCACCCCCTCGAGAATCTGTGCGGTCCTTCCGATAAACAGAAAAATTCGGCAAATCGGCAATAACTTCAGCATCAGTGATATCATTAGTAAGCCAGGTTTCAGTTAGTAATAGCATACTGCTGTTAGATGATATGACTAAGCTAGACACGCGTTCTCGTTTCTCCATAAGACTGCGAATATTAGTGTAGGTTACAGAGAACGAAAGATGATTGCTTGGTAAAGTGCGGGGACGGGTATTGATTACATTTGGGGGAGGTAACCGCTATGGTATCTCTTTAACCATCTGCGATGAGATATCGTACATGTAACGCTTAGCACCAATGTGCAATGTCTTGTAGCGAAGTGAAAATTTAGCTTTTTTGGCTTTGGCGAATGCTACAAGGTGGCTACGCGCGGTTTGGACGGAACGAGAGAAGTCTTCGCCGATGCTATAGGATGTGTTCTTTAGTTTCCGGGCATTTGAGAGAATATTGTCTTTAGTTTTGTAGGACGTGAATTTGGTTATTATTGGGCGGCAGCGGTCGTCAGAGTGGCGTCCAAGGCGATGTGCGCGTTCTATTTCTTTAGGGTCGATTGATATGTTAAGGCGATCCTGGCAGTGACGAATGATGATTTCTTCAGCCTCAGCATATGTTTCGGCCGCATTAGTGTCTTCAAGGCCATAAAATATTAGATTATTCCGTCGCGATCGATTTTCGGCGTCGTCTAGGCGTGTTTCTAGTTCAGAGACTAAGCTGGCTGTCTGGGCGGCGTTAGTTCGGACAGTATCAAGGTCTGTTTGTAAGGTTTTTAGGGTTTGGTAGTGGTTCTCGAGATCAGTCATTCTTTCGTTCAGATTGGAGATGGTTTGGTTTGTCGTTAGTAGTTGGTTTTTTAGTTCACCCACATCAGCGATGAGTTGAGATTGACTGGCTGAAATTTTTTGCAGCTCGGCAAGAATGGCGACAGAATCAGGACCGGGGTTAGTTTCAATATCACCGGATAACAACAACAGAAGAGAACGGGCAAAATCGGCAGCGATAGCACTCAGACACTGTGGGCTTGGTAGCTGCACTAAGAAGTAGTTACTAGTTTTCTTAGCGAACAGGCTGTATTGTTCACCAACCTGCATTGTCAGGAAGAGCGGATTAGTGGTCTTAGCCATGGCACAGCCACCAAGCCCACGAAGTGTCGTTGACGGATGCAGCGGTTTTATAGTTGAAGATGATGATGTCGACTGTGATGGGGCAATCTAGGAGGCAGCGAGGGTTGGGCAGATCCGTGGCGGCGTGTCGACGGCAGCGGTGACGTTGACGCAGCCAGCCCCAAATCCGCCGCAGCCAAGATAAATCGGTAGGGATGACGAACCCGACTGCGCAGTCGTCAGGCCAGGCAGAAATGCGACGATGATCGTGACAAGCACCTGCATTGTCAGGAAGAGCGGATTAGTGGTCTTTGCCATGGCACAGCCACCAAGCCCACGAAGTGTCGTTGACGGATGCAGCGGTTTTATAGTTGAAGATGATGATGTCGACTGTGATGGGGCGATCCAGGAGGCAGCGAGGGTTGGGCAGATCCGTGGCGGCGTGTCGACGGCAGCGGTGACGTTGACGCAGCCAGCCCCAAATCCGCCGCAGCCAAGATAAATCGGTAGGGATGACGAACCCGACTGCGCAGTCGTCAAGCCAGGCAGAAATGCGACGATGATCGTGACAAGCACCTGCATGGTCAGGAAGAGCGGATTAGTGGTCTTTGCCATGGCACAGCCACCAAGCCCACCCAAGCCCACGGTACTGCGTGAATATTTTGCGTTCGTATATATTTCTTAATTTCAATAAGTTACGCAAAGCAAAGCTATGGGAAGACGGTGCTAGTTATTCACCGTTTTCAATCATTCGTATTTTTTCTTTAGCCTTTCAAGCTTGAACAGATTTGTCGTAACTTGAAACCGGATACACCGAACACACCGGATATAACGAAGGTGTAGTATGTAGTAACTTGAAACTGAAACTGAATGGAGAAGCGGGAGGCGATCGTGTTGAGCTAGATCGCTCAAAACAACGACACAAATGATTTGGCCTTGATGCACGTAAGGTAACTTAAGGGCTGCCCTGAATTTTTTGACGAGGAGGAACCATTGTGGACATGGCGGTATAAACGCATCTCCTACCTACGAGCCTGCATGGAAAACCTACCCACCTTGATTCTCTAGTTGAGCTTCGCCCACAGTCTCCGGAATTAACGCCCGACCACCCACCGCCAAACGTTCTATCTTTCGTAAGCTCTGCCACTTACCTGGACACTCAAGAAGGCCTTCGCCCACCATAAGGCTTTTTCATGAGAGAAGTGACGGCGAAATCCGGTTCTAGGACGAAACGGGCGCGCTGGGTGTAAAATGAAAATGCATGTACGACCAATACTGCTGGCCGATAAGAGTCGCATCACATCACATCGTATTTATTTTTCGGGTGACATTCTCAAGACTTTTTTTGAAATGATCTGGATAACATCTGCTTCATTTTCGGCTTTGTTTGCCATCATGTTTTTTTGGTATCATGAAGCTCTTAAAAACTGTATGGTTTTTAATAGTAAACAAGAGAAATACGTGCGACTGTTTCTGCGCAGATGGAAGTTGATAGAGACAATGTGCAATGCACAGTGCAAGAGGGTGTTGCAGTTTAACACGAGGTGTGATCGGCTGCAGCGACAGCATAGTTCTCTCGTGCAGTGGCCAGCGAAGCGGATATGTTCGCGCAGCTGCAGATTCGAACCACAGTCGCGGCAATCTCTCTTTTACTTCTCCTGGTTGCCCATGGTAAAGAACCACAAAATTATTGGTTGGCTTTGACTGTGTTAAATATTGTTTTCGCCTTAAAATGCTACTTGGCCTAACAGGAGTTCTAACAGCAAGAGTTGAGTGCTGCCCGGCCCAGAAAGAGACCCACTACTGCAGAGCTCCTGCCGCGGGCCGAGAAAGCTGCCCGAGAGTTTTTGGACTGTGCGCCTATCACCGCCGGTTTGTGAAGGAATTCTCGTGTATTGCGAGGCCGTGGCGCTATCTGTGACTCGGCTCCGGGCTCGTTCAAACGAAGAACGGAATAATGCATGTCATTGCCAACGCCAGCCGCTAGTTATCAAATGCCGATGCAAACTCAACAACACTAAAAGATTTCCTCGCAGTCTTCTGGGTCACATCTAAATTCCGTCCTTACCTATACGAAAGCCCATTCAAGGTTTTCAGAGGCCTGCACGCCCGTTATGCTCGCTTACTAACTTCAAGATCTTCCTGGGCGAGCTAGCTGTTTGGTGATAATGGCTCCAAAAGCTTGAAGCCACAGTAGTTGAGAAGTCGGCCCGCAATTATTTTCGAATTGATTTCGACTGTGCGAGGCACTTTTTTATGCATTTAAATGCCTCAAACTATATCTTGTTCTGTATGTCACTAGCTACCGTCACCTACATTACGGAAGACTAAGTTTAAAATGCTTTCCTTGGAGCTATAGACCACAAAACTTTTGCGAAACAGCAACGCTCGGACACCGACCTTTAGCGCATCGTCCAGTACATTGAGGGCTAGGCTTTTCTCCACCGACAGCGTTCAAGTTTGAGTGGTCCTCTGTCTGCCACAATGGCATTGTCGTGAGCTATATCTTTGCTTTAAAAAAAACGAACTTTGCTGTCGAAAAACAATTAGCGCAATTTCTGACGTGCAGTCCGCAGCCCCTATATAATCAGCAGGGCTTAATTTTAGCTGAAACAAAAAATCATTTACCAAATTTTCTGCACCCGACGCTTACTTTCGAGGAGCCAAGTGTGCTACCAGCACAAATATTTTGAGCAGGCACACCACAAGTGTCAAAAAACGCGTGAATAGATTAACCGCTCGGAATTTCGAAACCTGTCTGCCAAGGTCGGGAAAAAACTCTATATTCTGCAACAAGCGATAGTACCCAAAGGAAAAAAAATTTTTTTTAAACATGTATAGCCCACAGGCTGTATACCATAAATAACTGTACTCCTGACTAAATCTATTAAAACATGTATAGTCATCCGACTGCATACGAAAAATAACTACTCCTGACTAAGTCTACTTAACCTTGGAAGGGCGGAAAGTTCGGTGAAATGCATAGCTGAAATGAATAGCTAAATGTATACCTATGCATTTCATCTTTGCAGTCCCCTCTAAATACGAGTTCTGGATGGTAAGGTGCCTTAAATATTATGTCGTTGCGGTATTCGCAGGCAGGCCGACCACTTTGCGGTCTCACAAGCCTGTGTTTGAGGAGCAGGGCAGATATCACTGTGACTGCGTTATCACACATAAAGGTCCGCTTTAGTTTAAATATATTTGCCCTTTGCTAAGATTTAAAAAAAAAGCACTGCATAAAATTTTCATCGTAATCTGGCAGAGGCTGACAACACTGGATTTGCCACTGTGCAGCAATGTTGATAAAGTCAGTTATGCGCCCTTCCTTTCCTCAAAGCCATCGCCGTCTAGAACATATCAACGCCAACGCCAATGGTCACAGTGACGCCGGCAACTTTCGCTTTGTATATCCTAGATTAGCTGAGCTAATCCACATTAATTTTTTCTCTCTCTCTCGCTCCCCACCCAGTTTAAATATACACCAGGTTGTTTTGGTGTGGTCAGGTGTTTTTTGGTGTGAACACCAGATGTCTTGACGTGTTCTGGTGGGAACACCAGACAGTTTTAGTGGGTTCTACTTTTTACACCAGACTGGTTTGGTATGTGCTTATGTACACATCCTAGTGTGTTGGTGTGTTCTGACATGCACACCAGGTTGCTTTGGTGTGTGCTGGTGTACACATCCTAGTGTGTTAGTGTATTGCGATGTGCACACCAGGTTGGGTTGGTGTGGTCTAGTTTGCGCACCAGACTTTTTGTTTTGTAAAGTTCAAACTGGCGAACATATCCTAGTGCGTTAGTGTGTTATATGCACGCCAGGGTGGGTTGGTGTGGTTTAGTGTGCACACCAGAGCGCTGGTGTGTAGTAACGTGCACATCAGAGAGATGGTGTGTTCTTGAGCATGTAACACTGCCAACAGAAGCCAATTTATTCGGTCTAATTGATCATGAGCAGCTCAGTATAATTATACAATAGATATGAAAGCAAATACTTCACACGATAAAATAATAATTTCACTATATCAAAATAATTATATGTCGAATATCACGGTGGATTACGCAGTGTCTGTAGGAAATCTGACGATTGAATACGACGCCTCAATGCAACATTGAGTGCCTTTGACCGGCTGATTGTGGTCCCTCGAAGACACGAGGAGCGAAGCGCCTTAATGTAACTGGAACTTTGTAACAATTCACAGAATTACTTGCCATGTCAAGGGCAACGCTAATAGTCACGTGCGAGCGCCTTGCGTGCTTCCCAACGCCATTAAAATCCAGAGCGCCGGCTGCCAGGTCACGTGGCAGGACGCAGCAACCCCCCCCCCCCTCTCTCCTCTACCTCCGTGACACCGGAGTGTCCCGGCGTGATATCCGGCTAGGCCTTTCGCCGCGCCGTGCCATGGTCCGTGCTGCTGTTGTTCAGGTGCTGTTTCTGTCTGATTTCAAAATCGTTGCTACAAACTCGCGTTTGGGTTTCCTACTTATCGTAGCTAACACCACGGGTCAACATGCAGCCGTTCGCTTTCTTCGTGAAAAAGTGACCACGGCTAGAAGCATGGAGAGGTTTCATCTTGAAAACACGTTCGTCTGCAACCATGGCAGCCGCTGCAGCCTTTCTTAACGCAGCCGTGACGCAAGAGAAGAAAGCGGTTACTGTAAGGCGTCGAGTCTTCGTTTCCAGGTGAGACCCACAGAGTAGCGCAGGAATGCGTGCAATTTTCGACCGAGAAAATAAACGAGCGAGCACAAAGTCGAGAAGAAACGAAAGGGACGAGGCTCTGTCAGCTCTGTCCTGTTCGTTTTCCTGCGGCGTGTGTGGAGTTCGCTGACCTTTCCGTGAACTCGTTGGTCTTGTGTTCGCAAGGAAGGCCGCTCCAGTGGGGTCGGAAGTCGCCAACAAAGGAACCCGTTAAGTCCTGGCTTCCCCTTCGGGCGGCGGACATCCTTGTTTACTCCGCGCCGCTACGGGCATAGCCCGTCTTAAGAAGACTAACCTTGTACTACTGTCGACATGTGTTCGTTGTCAAAGGGTTGACGAGGTTTCAGGGGCGCACGAGATACGGCTGAGTATTAGCCGGGTGACCGGAAACCCACTATTCCCGTAACGACGGTCTTCTCTTGCGGTGTGTTCTGTAAACAACTTTAAGGATCGTCTCGTCGTTATATGTTTGTCGCGTGTGCGAAGGACATAGGAAAGTGGTAACGGCTGGGCCGTGGGTGCCGTGGGAGAGGGTGGTCGCGTTTGTGCTCTTTGTATATTTCATTGCAACCTCTCCTTTCCCAAATGTTTAATCAGCACTCTTTCCCCAATCTGTGATTAGTTGGCGGAAACCTTATTTTCTTTTCCCTGACCAGTGATTGGTGAGGTGTGTCGCTTGTAATTTTATTGGTGGCTGTCTTCGCTAAGGGTGGAGACAGAGGTTTTAAAACACGCGCACTGGGTTGAACGAGGGCTGAATTCGTCTGGTCAACGGTTTAGACATGTAAATAGTTTTCTCCTTGCTTTGTTTCTTCTTGTTTTATTTATGTTGTAAATAAATAGTTAACCTTCTCCTTGCTTCGACTAATGTGAATGTTTGCGAGTTAGAACCACCGGGTCAAGAAACCTCGATTTCCTAATCAACAAGGTGTTTCCTCTCATAACCACTTGAAGGGGGAAACCCAACTGGCGCAGTCAACAGTATCGCAACTTTTTTATACTCGAGGCATTGGACGGAAGGTGAGAAGAACAAGTAGGTGGACAAGCTGTTTGTCCTAAAGGAGAAAACGTGAAGCTGCGTCGAAAGACTGACGTCGAGAGCTTCAGGATCACGGGTCGAGTTTGAGAGGACGTCGGAGGCTCAAGTCAGTTAGGAGCTGAAGGAGCCGGACAACAACAAGCCATCGAGGGTTCGAGTCAGCGAGCTGCTGAAAAGAACCAGGTGCGCACCTCGAAAGGGTTCCAGTCAGCGAGCTGCTGAAAACTAACCAGGCGACCAAGCCAAGCCAGTCAAACGAGGCAGAAGTCGGCGAGCTGCTGAGAGATCCAGAGCTCAAGTCGTCCGCATCGAGGAGCCTGTCGTCATCACTGAGGACGACGAGATCACCGGGGCAGAGAGCAACCAGTAAGGTAGGAGACCTTTCTGCTTTCTCCGAATTCACCATGTCGGTGTAGTGTTTACGTGCTAGAAACGACAGCACGGAAAACGGAGATGGCTGCCGTACGGTATGATCAGGAGGGCAGGATGTGACGTGTTGAGCAGGAGGAGACTTAAAAGATGAGTGAAATTAAAAATTTTAAAATCCAAATTAAGCTGAAAAGAGAAAACTTGCTCAGATGCAGTTGAAATTAAGGCAGGGGGCAAAAGTCGATAGCGAGGTTTTATTTGCATCAGTTCAATGTTGTGTCTGTATGAAATTTTGGCATTCGATGATTGACTGTCCGGAAAAGCAAGAACAAGATGTTCCAGCGGTGAGGGGAGACGTGTGCGAGCGAGTAACTCAGGTAGAGATTCTGGCGCCAGATAAGCTACGTTCCCAGTCGGAGAATAATGTTAATAAGATCAGTCAACCAGATCGGACGGAGGATCTGGCATGTGGCGACATGCAAACCGAATGTCAGAGTTCTGAAGCCTGTGGGGATTCAGGGACCGAAATAACAAGTCAGGAAGTTGTGGTTCTTCAAGGAGCAGAAGCTGATCTATCGTTTTGTGCCGAGCCAAAAGGAGGTACTGTAGGCATAGGGGCTTTAGTCACTCCTGTGACGAATGTGTTGTCCTAGCAACCGAATATAGTGCAGACCCAGGAGACACTTGAGTGTGTTGCTCGCGACCAAGAGTTCAGCAACGTGACCCAGTCTGTGTGCGCTAACTCTGATGCAGGAGTAAGCGTCAAGGGCGAGAAGGCGGATCTGAGTGCGAGAACGTGCTTTGCAGTCGATGGCAATCTAGCTGCCAAAGAGGAGTTGCCAGCCGGTGCTAACACTGTTCGCACTCACAATGACAGCAGATCTAGCTGGAGGTGCAGGGCAGCTGGTAACACCGGAAACACACGCACTGACAGAGCACTCTGAAGGGGAGAAGCTAGAAGAAGAAATTCAGAGTTCAGATTTCGAAGAGCATTTCGAAATTCCCCACGATTCGGTTCGCGACAAACCCGTGGCTTTAGTAGAGCTTCAGGAAGATCAGAAAGCTTCAAATTTTCCTGCAGCAGATTGGGAGTTAACAGGAACAGATGCGAGTTTCGCAGCACATAGGAAACTGGTGGATGTGGAAAATGCCTCCGATCCTGTAAGTTTCCACATGGAGCAACCTGCCCCATTAGCAGAAGTGTGAAAGCAAGGCGCCGAAGGCGATCGTAAAACAATAATGAATGAGCGCATGCTTTTCTTTTGGGAGAACGCCGGCTGCCAACGCTGGAAACCGCTAGCACTGCCGGAAACTGCATGTCAAAATGGAGGTCAAATTGCTTATGACAGGCCTAACCCTACTCTAAAATTCAAAGTAAGGGCGAATGCAGCCGCAATAGCAAAAGCAACCTTCGTGGCCCGTTGGGAGTCTGTGAGCTCCATTAATTTTAAGAAAAGCGACAAGGGAGATGAGATAGCGGCGGCAGCCTTTACAACCGGCACCGTTCTGGATAAATCGGAATTTTGGTAAAATCTTGTGGACAACACTCAAAAGAAACATAATGTTCTGTTTCGAGATGTAGGCGGCTAGAGATCATTTCTGCCAATTTGGTGCACCGGTCTGACATGGTGGATTCTGGAATGTGGAGATTGGTGTCCTAACCTTGTGTGTGCGGATTGAATTAACCGCAAAGGTTCGCGTGTGTGTGTGTGTGTTTGTGGACTGATGGAACAGCCGAGCATACATGTGCGCGTGTGTGTAATTTTGTTCCGGGAAACTATGGCTGGACTTTTATGTCACACTGACAGAAAGTGTCTGCGTGACATTCTTGGTTGGAAGGTGTGGAGTTCGCTGACCTTTCTGCGAACTCGTTGGTCTTGTGCTCGCAAGGAAGGCCGCTCCAGTGGGGTCGGAACTCGTCAACAAAGGAACCCGTCCCGTCCTGGACTCCCCTTCGTGCGGCGGACATCCTTGTTTACTCCGCGCCGTCACGGGCATAGCCCGTCTTAAGAAGCGTAACCATGTACAGCTGTCGACATAAGTTCGTTGCCAAGGGGTTGACGAGGTTTCCGGGGCGCACGAGATACGGCTTAGTATTAGCCGGGTGACCGGAAACCCTCTATTCCCTTAACGACGGTCTTCTTCTCTTGCGGTGTGTCCTGTAAACAACTTTGGGGATCGTCTCGTCGGCATATGTTTGTCGCGTGTGCGAAAGAGATAGGAAAGTGGTAACGGCTGGGCCGTGGGTGCCGAGGGAGAGGGTGGTCGCGTTTGTGCTGCTTGTGTATCTGATTGCAATCTCTCCTTTCCCAAATGTTTAATCAGCACACTTTCCTTAACCTGTAGTTAGTTTGCGGAAACCTTATTTTCTTTTCCCTGACCACTGATTAATGAGGTGTGTTACTTGTAATCTTATTGGCGGCTGTTCCCGCTACGGGCGGAGACAGGTTTTAAAACAAGCGCACTGGGTTGAACGAGGGCTGAATTCGTGTGATCAACGGTTTAGTCATGTAAATAGTTTTCTCCTTGCTTTGTTTCTTCTTGGCTATTTATGTTGTAAATAAATAGTTAACCTTCTCCTTGCTTCGAGTAATGTGAACGTTTGCGAGTTAGAACCACCGGGTCATCAAAAAACCCCGATTTCATCCACAAGGTATTTCCTCTCATAACCTCCTGAAGGGGGAAACTCAACTGCGTGGTTCACTGGTTGTTTCCGCGGCAGCAAAGTGCATTCCACTTCCAATCATCAACATGCTGGTCCGTCAGTGTTCACAGTGATTTGCGTTGCGACGGGAGTGCCGTGGTGTGTGCATAGATGCGTTTGCTAAATAGCAGTCTAGTGTAGGAGTCCTAAATGTAAGTGTGGCAATTGGATACCGCCCAGCAAGGCGCTGGCCCAGCGAACTGTGTGACTATGTTTTTCAATTTTGTTAAGGTGATTGCCCTACTTCCTATTCAATATTCGACGTGAAACGTGATCGTGCGCTGCCTTCACGCGTGTTTTTTGGCGCCACTATCGGCCCGTTGCGGACTGCCGATAGCGTGCACCACTCGGTCTCTTTAGCGTTGTGTTATTCGCTACCCGTACGTGTGTCTTTATTGTGATCTGATGTGGCGTCTTAAGGTTAGAACACACCTCTACGCTCCGATTACACCAGATACAGATGTCACGCTGAGGGTGGGAGGGGTGTGACGCGTCAAGGCATGCAAGCACTGAGTTAATAGAGCGACGCGTCACTGCGACACCCCAACAAACAGGGAGCTGCCTGCTCGGTCGCTTGTGTAAAATTAATAACGTTGCCTGTAGCTGTAATGTTCTTTAAATTGCAGGCGGCCGTGAATAAAAATCACTTTAATTTTTGACGAAGAAGTAGCCCCAGAAAAGGAGCCCATTGTGGTCCTTTCAAATTAAGTGGTTTTGAATAACCTAAGTAGTACAGAGCTTATCAGAAAGACTACTGCGAGCAAGTGGCGTTATGTATTTAAAGTGGGGCTCTTTCAACATTTTCTTCCGGTTGATTGAAATGGCAGCAATACAAATAATTACCAGGAAGTGCAGGCATTGGGGGTGCAAGAAAAAACAGCTCGAAATTATGATGTGCAGGTAACGTGCCTGCTGTTCAGTAGTCAAGAGGTCTGAAAAAAGCTTCGTCAGAGAGGATGTCGCCACTGTCCGGATTTTGGGCTGTTCTTGCGGGTGCCTGTTCAGCGTACATTGCAGAGCACAAATATGTATTGAGTTTTCTAGGATCTGTTTTTTAACTTCTGTGTTAAAGATCAGTGGGTTGCAATGTCTGCTTTGCACCAGAACGTTGATGGCATGTATTGGCATTCCCCTATTCAAAATAACGTGTGTCTCTTCTCTATAGGTCATCATCAGATAGTGCCACTTTCATGCTCAGTACGAAGCAATGCTTAAATTCAGGGTGTCTCGGCTGGCATGAGAGCCCCTACCATGAGTAACGAGGAATCTGAGACTCCCAGTAATAGAATGTAGGGAGTGTATGAATCCGAAACGAGCAACCAATTTTCTTTTCTTTCTTAGTGGTGGTTTGAACATTTCTTCTGTCATTTCTAAAATTTCTTTGTGATTTTAAGCAAGAATCATAAACACGTTTTCTTAAACCCGAGATGAAAAAAATGCAAAGTTGACCGCGCAACAAAAAGGGTAGAAGAAAAGGGGAAACCCGCGCCCTCATACCATGAGTGAGTCCAGAGCTGGCCGCTCAGCTCCAAGGCTACACAGCAACAACGAGCACACTGGCATAGCCTCAGTTCAGCCACTTTCTCTCCGTCCCTTTCTAGATCTCTCCTCACCGGTTCTGGAATCACTAGAGACCCTCTTCAATGCAGCCGGGCTTTAAAAGACACCAATAGGTGGTATGCATTGGCGCAAAGCCGCGCCACGGCGCTGCGGGGCGCCGCAGCCGGCCGCCATGTTTCAGGTGCTCGTAGCAGACGAACTGCTGCTCCGCAAGCATGTTTTCTTCGCGTGTCGCATTCAGACTTCCCTTTGGAATCCGCGTGCACCGGAGATTCGGACGGCAGTCGCTGGGCGCTATAGCCACACGTCTCTACGTACGTAAATGAACGCCACTTCCACTGGGCAGCTGCGCTTGTTGGCGCTGCTCGAGCCTGTCGAGGAAGCAGGCGCCGCGACGAAAGGTGGTCGCGGGATTGGTTCCCCTCGATTCTGAGATAGAAGCTCAAATATCTCACATTGACAGCAACGCTTCCGTGCAACAGGAGAACCGCATGTATTTCAGGCACATTCTGGGGGAAGTTATCGGTGGCCCGGCCTCTCGTTACGGTGTCTGCAGTTCGTGGGAACACCGAGTAAATATCTAACAGAAGGCGCCGATTATGTACTGTGTGGGAGTCCTCCGCCCAGAACGCACACTCATGAACGTACTTAGGAAGCCTTGTTACCACTCTGAAGCAGTCTTCGTTTAGCACAAAGGTGACCGTAGACTGTCACAACTGCCGCTCATAAGGCAGCAAACCGGGCTACATAGTTGTTCAGTTTTGCACGCTGCGCGCCATGTTGACAAAATTCGACGCGCGAGTACCTGCTAGCTGTCCCTTGATAGTGCGCGCTTCGTCAGTTTCGTGTCTCTTCTTCGTGCTCGCATCTGACAACACAACACATGGTACAAAAATCAACTCTTTTGGTAGGGATCCACGGTGCCGCGCCAGCTCGCTAGCTTGCAGTATCGCCATGACGGAAGCGCAACGTTCACATCGCCCACGATTTAAAGACGCCGCCTGGGTGGCCATGACTGCACCGAAAAACGATAGCGCAAGCCCCAAGAATTCATCTCAAGATCAAAGACGGCCAGAGGTCACATCCTTTCGTTCGGTATTTAAGCAAAATTTTATGGCCGTACTGTGCTTGTTTAGGATGCCCTTCATAAAAAAATTTATCAGGTCACTCCAAGATTAAAATCTGAAACATATCATGTTCGCATATGTACTACAGCTCAAAAATCAACGTTTCTGCGCAGGTATACGCAGTCCACAGTTATGGATGGAGCACCGCAGACGCGCCGCTGCTATCGAGTGGCGCTGGGTCACCGATCTCATCCCCGAGAATGTGCCTGAAATACATGCGGTTCTCCGGTTGCACGGAAACGTTGCTGTCAATGGCTGCTATCTGAGCTCTTATCCCAGAATCGAGGGGAAGCAAACCCGCGACCACCTTTCGTCGCTGCGCCGGTTTCGTCGACAGGCTCCAGCAGCGCTAACAAGCGCAGCTGCCCAGTCGAAGCGCCGTTAATTTGCGGCGTAGTTAAGTGCAGCTATCGCGCCAAGCGACTGCCGGTCGAATATCCGATGCATGCGGATTCTAATCGGCTGTCTGAATGCGACGCGCGAAGAAAACATGATTGCGGAGCAGGAGTTCGTCTGCTACGTGCACCTCAATCATGGCGGCCGGTGGCGGCGCAATGCAGCGCCACGGCTCGGCTGTGCGCCAGTGCATGCCACCTATATGATGTAATGGACTACAGGGCAGCATTTAAAGTTGATATTACAGCATGAGGACAATGCTTTTGTACTTTTTTCTCTAGTAACCAGCTCACATAGCACTCCTCATAGACAATTGTAGCAGAAGCATAACCATGTCATTCTTCTGCAATAATACCGGTGTCATATGGCACTCCTCAGTGACTGCTTCAGCAAAGGCGTGTTATATCACTTGGCCAAAATAATATGAACGGTGTTACATAGTGCAGCTATGAATGCGCCTAAAAAATGGAAAAAATAATAGGATTTGACAGCTTCTCTTGTAAGCTTCTCTTCTGCGGTTTCTCACTGTAGTTGCAATATTTTCACTGCCTCTAGATCTGAAGGCAAAATAAGCACCGTCGACGGCAAACTACTTCAGGATGTGTTCAATTATAGCCTATGAATAAAATGATAATGGTGCTAAATTAAAATACGTGAGTGTTCACCATGATATGTTACCTCGGTTACTATCGTGGTCAGTTTAGATGTGTTTTTTTGCCATTTCACTTGCTTGGTGATGCCACTGTGCAAATTCAGTGAATAGACTTGCTCTAATACACATACAGGAAATTAGGAGCTTGTAGTGACCTGTTTGACTCAGCCTTTCGGCATGCTACCTGATATAATAGTTAAACAAAGCTTGAAAGAAACTGCATATACTATGGACACCAGATATTTGCTTGGGTCTTATTTGAAAGGATGCCTTAGACATTAATGTAAATGGACCACCCCGTGATATTTGCTCTATGGCTGGTAAGTAATCTATAATTGTCTTTCTCTATGTTGTTTCATTTCTATCAACCGAACGACGGCTGCGACGTGTAGTTGGTTTTCAGGTAGCGTCAAAAGCAAGAACACTGGTAATCTAACTGCTGATACGGCATTTTTTGTCATTCCAGATTTCAAAACAGGCTGTTTTAGGTGTTTTATTGAAGTAACATTGCTTATCCACGTTTATATTGTACCTTTTTCTATGCCTCAGGAGACCTAAAGGCCAACTATGCATCACAGCCATCATTCGGCTGATCATGAATAAACAACACGAGGGAAGGAAATAGAATTATAAATTATATAAAAGCTGTAGGCGGATACCACTTGTGGATTCATATATTATAATGTCCAGTGCAGCAGTAAAAAATATATGACCATAAATAGGTGTTAATAGTCCTTGAAACTAATTTTTTAAATTTTGCACATTTCACTGTTCTCAATATTCTGAAGTAGCAATGTTTAGTACTGCTTGACTTATTTTTGTTGTCCTGTTTTCATTCATTAGCTGTGCCCTGTTTTCCTGTGTTATTTTGTGTTGTGTCCTCGCATAGTGCATGCCTTCTTTTCTGTTTGTGCATCCCTTCTCTTCAGTGTTTTTTTTTTTGTTGCAGACCTCATAACAACTGGCAGCTTTCCTTCCATTTTTGCTTTCTCTTCTACCGGTGCTCATGTTACTCGACAAAATATTGTTTACTGAAAAGCTGAATTCTAAATTGTACAGCATCATTTAGGCGCCCTCTTCCTTTTTTCCAGATGCCATGAATGGTGATGCCTACTGTTTCCAAGAATCTTACATTGACAGAAGTTTGTTTCACAAGTGAAGGGCATGTTTTGCTCTGATGTAGAGTTTGCGCATATACAGTGTATAGATTGTGCACGGTCCCTTAGTTGGTGGATGACACAGTGGCCTCGTTGGCTGACTTTTGTATTATTATGAGGGCTTACATTTTGTTTTTCTCACTGCTGATGAGCGTTTCGGGGGCTTAATATGCCTTCTTCAACAGTCATGTCTTTTTTGTTGGTGTTAGGATATTGTGGCTCAAATGAACGAGCATCTGGGGCCAAAATACCAGTAAAAGTTCGTGCCGGTTGTCAGCTTTCTTTATGATGTGCATAACTGTGCAAGTAGAGAATAATTTCGGGCGTCAGTGGTCCTTCATTTTCTTTTGCTTTTCAGCCTTTATGCCAGATGTCAGATTTTGGAGGATAGTTTTTCACAGCCTTCAGCATTGAAGTAGGGTAGCGCAATGTACCAGCCATGAAAACTTGTCATTATAACTGAGCACCCTGCCCTCACTTTATGAGCACACCAAAGCTGAGATCTAAGGGCCACTTTGATGAGCATTGACACCTAAAGTCGTCTTTGACAAGCATAATATTACGGACCACGGGACTGGCTGACGCGTTCGCCGACTCTGGCCTACCGCGTTGAGTTAAAAAAGCGGGAGCCGGGACGATTAATCCGATTTAATTATCGCAGTCGGCCGCGCAGGACAATAATTACAAGCTTCTAAGAATTCCCGGAACGTGTAGAGAAAGTTCCCTCGGTAAAAAGGTGAGTTCAGATTCCTATTTAGTGCACCTTTAACCTATTGGGTTCAAATAACGTTTTTGCTTGCAGTCAAACTCGCACAACTGCAATTTCATTGTGAAAATGAGTATAACACTTGGAAAAGGCAGCCAGGTCCTACATGGAATGTGAATGGTGGACACCGTATTTCTGCTCCTGGAGCAAATCATGTGGGACATTTGGGAGATTGTGTTAAGAAGTATTGAAGCATGGAAATGAAAATTATAGTGCATTCTTATTACTATTTTGGGATCCCTGACCAAATTTGTCATTTAAAGGCACTGTACTAAAACGAAACTAAACTGCACCGGAGCTGCTGGAAACCTTTCGTGTGAAGAAAAGGCATACTGACTATGCTCGTGACAATTTGATGATTGCGCAAAATTTCAAAAGGATCATTTTACTACTTTTTTTTTTAACTTTTCTTTCTTTATTCTCAGAAACAGTACACAAACTGTTGGTTGGACCCATAGCCTTTACGGCTAGTGAGGGGTTCAAATACAACACAAGCACAATACTACCGCAGACCGTGTAAAATAAAAAACTTCAAGATTAACACACACAATTGATTCCTACATTTCCATGGAAATTAAATAGTGTTTTAAAGATGCTGAAAAGTTATTTTTTTCTTTAACTTCATTCGGGATTTCATTCCACACATGGGCTCCACTGTATTCTAGGAGTCTCCGGCCGTAAATATTGTAACAAGGTGGTAAATTAAATAGATTATGAACATGTACACTCTACTGTCACATAAGGTGTAATGGCAAAACTTGTCTCTAATTTTTCTTCGCCCTTTATAATTGCTTCTATTTTACATTGTGTAATTCTTAGCATGAACACCACGGTCCATGCACTCCTTTATTGCTTTTTATAAGAAAACAGTGGCGAGTCCGGCCTCTCTGCGTGTGGGCTCCTCGTTGAAAATAATTCTAAGGCACTAAGTTGCTTGCCTTGGGCTATATCAATAGCTCATACACTTCTAGCTCAAAAAAGTTAAGTAATGTTTCTTTCAATTTTCACAACAAGAAATTTGTTAACTAGGCAGCATGTTCAGGACATGTTAGCTTTACTGCAGGTCAATCGCCATCAGTGCCTTGCATGGCAAGGGAATGGGGAAGAATTGTAATTAAAAATTGCTCTTAGCACTCACTGCGTGTTGATTTACACTCTGGCAGTGCTCCTACTCCTTTTATTTTTAGTATTTGCTGCTACAGAAACCAATCTGCGACTTTTAAGGATGAAGTCATTTTTTTTTCAATAATTGCGCAGTTAAAGTTAAAAAATATAACATGAAAAACATGCAGTTGCCTTTTGTACTTCATACTCCTATCAGAACTCAGCACTACTGCATGGTCATCAACGTAAAGGTGTAAGTTTTGTGTTGGAAATAAACAAGGTGATTTCTTACTTTCTTGCTTCAACAGGCGTTAAAGCATACTGCCGCTGTGAAGTGTATAAATTTAATTATTATCATATTCCTGGCTGCGAATATGGCTAACAATTTTTATGCGTGCGTTTTGTTTCCTGTAGGTGTATCTGAATTCAAGATAGAAAAGGCAATGTACGACAAAATGAAGGGAATCCCAAAGGATTCAGTACATCACAAGAGGACTACCACTACTATCTGGTCAACAGAAGCAGTTGCACAATGCAGTTCCAGTAGCATGCGCTCTGGAGGTGACAGCGGATGGCAAGGAAAAGGTTCTCCACTAGGCTAAGCGTAGAGGGCTGGGATAGTTGGCTCTGGGCAGAATTATGAGACATCATTCCAGCGCACAAAAATATGTCCGGTGTAGATATTGTCTTCATGTGAAAGTTTATTTACAGGAGGTTAATTTACGGGTGCCGTTAGCTCATATGAGGATAAAAGCAGCTTAAAAGCCTAGGCTCTTTGTGCAGTGCAGCAGTGCATGATCAATGAAATCAACGGTAATGAACAAATTTCAATGAATACTTCAGTATAATGCTTGAAAACGGACGACTGACGGTACTTAGCAGTCATTGGCCCTGATGCTTAGATTTTAAGTGCTGAGGCCTAAGTTATGCTGGTTCAGTATAAGCAATCGTGGGTGCCGTCACTTTTGCCATCGTCCATGAATCCTCTGGTTTCTGCTGAATCAACGACGAAAATTTGTATGTTATAACTTTTAGCCATCACTGCAAGCATTTTGCATGAAAATAAGCTTGAATTGAATGCTAGCTGACCTATTGTCTAGCTGACATATGCCATGATGGAAGTGACTGTTAGCGTCGATCATGTAGCGCATAATGAGCCCCTCTTTCCCTTTTCCTTCTCTGCTCTGTTTCTAGCTGTTGTGATGACCCCCATAATGCGCAGGTCCACACGGGACGGAGAGGCAAAGAGACACCGTATGGCTCAGTTTAAACAAACAGGTATATTCAATAATTACACATGATTAAGATTATACATCAGAGGCTGGGGCGTCCGAGCTTACGTGCCGACGACTTCATGGGGGCGATGGAGTGGCTCCGGAGTTGGGCTCGAGCGGTTGCTGGCAGAAGCTGCACGCCGTCGGGCTTCGGCGCTGAAGGCCCTCTTCGCGAACGATGTCGTCCTGAGCGTGTATGCAGTAGAATTTCAATAGTCGTCCGTTTCTTCGAGGATGGTTCACAAACCCTTCCTCTAGTGTCGCTCGGCTTGGAAGATGAACAGGAGGCGAGCTTGTAGATGATGACAGCAGAGCATAATTTTACAACATACATATACAGAGAGTTAAACTGGAAAAAGCAGAACTGAATTTACAAAAGAACAAACTTTGCACTACTTTACTCATCGACCGGGCAGGTTAGTGCCTAAGTAGCATCACATTACATGCTAAGCATGGAGCCCCAGCTCAGACTGGACTGCATCCGTTTACATGCGCTTTTAAGCACTTGATTAACAAAGGACTGAGGGCGGTCATTTTCAGTGGCCCGCCCAAAGCATCAATTCTCCAATCAAAAATAACATGCGAGATGGGGACAACGCCTTGGGTTGGGCTTAGCCTCGAACCCAGAGTCTTGTTAACAACACAAACTAAATAAACAAAAACGCCACAACTCTCTCTCAAGTGAGAGTATCCACAGGCTCTCCCTTCGGAGCTAAACCTTGCCCCATGCATGCATACTGCCACCCACCATCGGTCCGCGTCGCCCGTCAGCAACAGAGGAGGGGGCGAAAGGGCCCACGATGCTGCCGGGCTACCGACGGCGGGACACAGCTAATAAGCATGAAGGGGCTCGTCTGTCGCTCCGGGAAACCAGATTAAGGGTCGCCCCTGTCTTCCCACATTCTTGGCGAGTCTTGCCTGTCCGCCATGACAGGTGTCCGTCACGGCCCTCCTGGGAATGCGCTTTTGTTCACGAGGCACGGCGGGAAGCTGTGGGTGCCTTCCCGGCGATAGCCCACGTCGAAAGGGGGGGGGGGGAGGGGGTCCGTGCGTCAAGCGACAATTTTCGTTCCCCGTATGTACTCGGGGGCTCTCGGTTTCCGCGTGTGCCGGCGTCCTGCTTTCTGCAAAGGTATGCAGCTGGAAAAGAGGGGCGGCCTTAAGCCCCAACTCGATGCACACACAAGGAATGTACCTCGTAGCACACAAGGAATGTCACACTCGCTCACCCTCCAGAAGAATGTTCTCCGAACATTTGAGTCCCTGCAGCTCCCCTTGTCTTTCTGAATCGCCTCGCACAGTGCGTCCGACAAAACACTTTTCGCTGCACTCAACACCACTGCACAACACCTTATGCCTCCGCTGTCATAACTGGCGTCTCCAGGGGCAGCACTGATCTTCTTTTACAGATAAACATGAAACTCAGCACCCAAGCCTCTCCTTTCTAGTCCAAACTGGACGAAATAAATTTACCACAGTTATAAAGGAGCTCCCACTTCTAGCACGATCACGGCACAGACAAAAATATAGATAACGAAAGGAAGTAGGGCAGGTTCTGCATGCGCTCCGCATGCTCTCCTGTGAAGGTGTTACTTAATGACAGAAAGGTTTAACTACCAACTCCGATAACTTAACACATAAGCACATAGCAATGTTATGAGCTGTGGCATTACACAATTCTAACCAGTTCAAAACTCCGCTCTGTTTACGCCATTAGTCCGACTTAGCTTTCCGATTTCGCAGCGGATATCGGCCTTCATGAGTCATACTAAGTAAGTCTGTGCCCCTTTGTCTGCTTTGGGACTCGCGAGGGCTCGTGGCAGGAGCCTCTCCTGGCGTTATCTGCGCGGCAACCTCGCGCGCTTCTTCTTCTAGCAATGCATGAAGTAAATCCGGTGGCATTCTGGCCGTCACCTCTGGCGCCTGCCGAACAAATGCAGGAGAGGGCGTTTCTTGCGAACTATCTGCGCGCTCCGCTTCACTTCTGTCCCCATCAAAATCTGCGCTTTCCCTTTCCTTATTTCATGAATACTGAACCGGTGCCGACTTGAGGCGATTTGCGCGTATCCTTATCAAGCGCCGGTTCACGTCTCGGACTCTGAAGTTTACCGGAGAAAGCTTCTCGACAACCTCGCACGGTCCTCTCCACTTCGTCTGGAACTTACGAGCTAGCCCAATCTGCCTTTGGCAGTTTTCAATGTACACGCTGTCCCCCACATTAAACGGCGCGTCTCTAGCACTGCGATCGTGCACCTCCTTCCTGCGCTTCGCCGCTTTCTTTAAGGCCTCCTTTGCGATGTCCCTCGGCACTTGCAAGCGCGATTCTAGCTCCACCTTATAGTCGTCCAGTGAAGCGTATGGGACACGACGGGGGCCCTCTGGCACTTCACTAGGCTGGTCCGGGTCTCGGCCGTAGAGAAGAAAGAATGGCGATTCGCCCGTGCTCTCGTGTGCTGCGGAATTGTAGGCAAACATTGCATACGGGAGCCACAAGTCCCAGTCCCGCTGGTCGCGCGAAACAAAATGCGACAGGAACCCGGCCGCGGTTTGGTTCAATCGCTCCACCGCGCCGTTGCAAGCCGGATGGTACGGTGTTGTCTGCTTCTTAGCGATCTTAAGCAGCTCGCAAACTCTCCTCATTAGCTGCGACACGAAGTTCGTTCCCCGATCTGTCAAGAGTTGCCTCGGGGGTCCATGTCGGAGCACGATCTGTTCGACAAATGCTCTTGCAACCGTGTCTGCCTTCTGATCTGGGAGTGCTACCGCTTCCGCGTATTTTTAAAGGTGATCGACAAATACTAAAATGTAATTGTTTCCGGAAGTGGTCGTGGGCAATGGGCCCATTATGTCCATACCTGTCCGCTCGAAGGGAGCCGAAACCTCAGAGAACGGCTGAATTGGAGCTGGTCTTCGTCCCTTGGGTGTTTTTCTTTCGAGACAGGAATGACACTTCGCACAGTAGTCTCTAACATCCTGTCGCATGCCACTCCAAAAGTACAAACGCTCCACACGCCTGCGTGTCTTCGCTACGCCAAAATGACCGGCGCATGGCGCATCGTGAAACGCGCGAAGAACCCTTTCTGTCCACGACCGAGGTATGACGACTCTCTCCCAAGCGGTTTTCTCTAATCTCACTTTCCTGGTTGGCCTCGTGCGCCGACACAGGGTGCCGTCTTTGTCAATGAAATAACCTAGCTGTTCGGGGTGAGACGGTGTGCCCTCTAAGCTTTCGATTATTCGCTTCAGGTCAGGATTTTTGCACTGCTCTGTGCGTAATTCGGCGGGGTCGACTACGGGGACAAACTCATCTATAGCTGCCACGGCAGCTGTGCGGCTGAGTGCATCAGCATTCAGATGTGTCTTTCCTGACTTGTGCTCAACTTCAAAGCAGTATTCCTGCAGGTGTAGATTCCATCTAGCGAGTCGCGAGCTAGGGTCCCTGACACTCATCACCCATTTCAGAGGATGGCAGTCTGTGACTAGCTTGAATTTGCGGCCGTAAAGGTAGCATCTGAAGTGCTTTACTGCCCAGACAACGGCGAGGCACTCCCTTTCCGTAGCTCCGTACTTTTGCTCTGTGGGGCTCAGCTGTCGGCTAGCAAAAGCAACGGGATGTTCTTTGCCCTCGATAACCTGAGATAGCACGGCACCAACTGTGAACTTTGACGCATCTGTGGCCATAACGAAGGGCAAACTAAAATCCGGGTGGCGCAACAGCGGTGCACTCATTAGCTTCCTTTTCAGGGCCCCAAAAGCATTCTCCGCGTTTTCGTCCCAGCGAAAGGCGACATTTTTGGCTGTTAAGGCGGTGAGCGGCTTAGCGAGCTTGGCGAACTCCTCTATGTGCCTTCGGTAGTAACCGATCAGGCCGAGAAACTGCCGGACCTGGCGGACGCAAGTCGGGGATGGAAAATCCGAGACACACCTTAGTTTCTCAGGGTCCGGTCGCACGCCGTCAGCTGAAACAACGTGCCCGAGGTATTTCACCTCGTTTTTGAGGAATTGGCACTTAGAGGGCTTCAGCTTGAGACCCGCTGCTCTTAGTCGCACCAAAATCTGCTCAATATCGCGCAAATGGTTATCAAAACTGTCACTGTATATGATAATGTCATCCATATACACGAAGCACAGCCTCCCCAGAAGACCTGCCAGGATAAGATCAGCGGTTCTCTGCCAGACAGCAGGGCTGTTGGCCAGACCCATCGGCATTCTTTTCCATTCATAGTGCCCTGAGGGCGTGTTGAATGCCGTTTTCTCGGCATCTGCCGGATCCATTGCTATCTGCCAGAATCCCGCCGCCATGTCCACTACCGTGAAGTACCTGGCAGAGCCCAGCTGAGAAAGCGTCTCCTGTATATTGGGGATGGGGTATGGATCGATGCGAGTTACGGCATTTAGTTTGCGGTAGTCCACTACCAATCGATACGAGCCATCTGGCTTTTCCACCAATAGTGCTGGTGCTCCCCAGGGTGACTTTGAGTGTTCGACAATGCCGCGATAAATCAGGTCCTGCACCTGCCGCTCCATCTCCTCACGTTGGGAGTAAGGAATCCTGTACGCACGCTGGTAAACGGGCGATGAAGTGCCGGTTTCTATCCTGTGCTTTATAACGCCACAGCAGCCCAAATCCAGGTTGGACGCGGCGAATACCTCCGAGTAGTCGTTCAGCAAACCAGCCAGAGCCTCCCTCTCCCTGGATTTTACGTGAGAAAGATCGAACGACACCTTTGGAGCAGCCAAAGGACTAGCATGCTCTACAGTTGCGAGTACCGTATCGGTGGGCTCACGTTGCTCTATCGCAGAGGTGAAGAAAGCCAATGTTTTGTTCTTGGGAAGGCTCAGTGGCTGCTGGCTACAGTTAACCACCCGTAGGGGCACTCTGTGGGCGTCATTAACTGTCACGAGGCACGCGGCTGCCTTCAGGCCATTGCTGAGAGAGTCGACCGGCTCAAGCACTCCCACAGCGCCGCTCTCTACATCTGAAGGCACAAACGCGTACAAAATGTGCTCCGACCAAGGAAGGACGACCGCCTCCTCGACCAGCCGGACGGCAACCCGCGAATATACCTTCTCCAATGATCCCACTGTTTGACGGGTGTCAATATCGGTAATGCGAATCTCAGCCCCTCTCCTGTTCAAAAACGGAACTTTTGAGCCGCCCGCATTAACCTCTTCCTCAGAGAATGAGACTACTACCTTCCCTTTTCTCAAAAAATCCTGCCCTAATATACCTGACACTCCGTTTGGCAGAGACACCGTGTCCGGGCATACGTAGCAGGGGTGCTCCAATGCAATTCCGCCGAGAGAGAAGTGTAACCGGTAGAGTCCACTTATGCCAAGAGGATCCCCCGTTATGCCTACAAATTTGGTTGCCATACCACCAGACGCTTCCAACACCTCGCGGTCCCCCTTCCCTCGAAGCGTGTTAAAACTGCTCTCCTTAAGCAATGTCACCTTTGACCCCGTATCTATCAACAATTCCATACAACAACCATTTAACTTGCAACGCACCACAGGGCATGCCTCGTCGGCCACACAAACTGCCACCACCTCATCATCTACTGCTCCCTCCCCACGCTCCTCAGGCTGGGGAGGACTAACTAGTTTTTTGTCTCGGTATCTGGAGCCCCGCTGTAGGCTTGCTTAGGGCGTGTCTCGCCTGCTTCTCTTTGTGGCTCCCCACGGCGCACGTTTTGGCAGAACCTGGCGATGTGTCCGCGACCCTGGCAAGCGAAGCATACGATTTCTTCAAAACCTCGCATACCGCGCCTGTAGCTTTGTGGCGGTCTCCGGTTTCCAGCGAATGGGCGCTGTTGAGCGCGCGCTTCAACCTGGCATTCTACCTGCTGAGATAGCAGCTGTTCTAAGCGATCTAACCGCTCTGTCAAGAGAGCAACCTCAGGGTTGAGCACCGCTCTCTCTATGACGCGTACTCTCGCTGCGGCTGTCGTTAACGCCTCATTTTGTTCCTCATCCAATGCGGCCTCCACGGCTTGGTCGAAATTGCTCGGCTTGCGCGAGAGCACGAACCGGCGCACGGAGTCTTGCAGACCAGCCACGAACAAAGCGGTCATTTCCTCTTTAAGTATATCCTCCGCGTATTTCTTCTTAAGCTGGTCTCCTTCCTCCTCCCTGCTTAACGTATCGCGCGCTAAGCGCTGAAGCCGCGACGCAAACGTTCGCACGTCCTCCCCTACCATCTGTCCGGCGTCACGCAACCTCTGTACTCGCACGTGACGTGGTTCAGTGTCAAAATGCTCTAACGCGAGCTTCTTAAATTCCGCAAATGATTTTGTGGATTTTACTTTTTCGTCTCGCCATGCAAAATCATGAGGAGCTCCTGCCATCTTACACCTCGCCATTCCCAGCATTTGAGCATCGGACCATCCCCCCATTTTCCCAATCTCTTCTAGCATGGAAAAGAAATCGCAGATTGGAACCCCTGTCTTATCTCCGGTAAACGTCGGAATGACGCTTCCTAATGCCAGCATGCTTGCTCCGAGCGACGGCTGTGGAGTGGGAGCTCCCTCAGATAAAGACTTTTTTTTTTCAAGCCCTCCGGTGCCTCAAGCCTCTCAAATGGGGGTAAAAGTCCCACAATCAGTCCCGTGATTCCCTTTTGATTACAATTTTGAAGTCATGAATGTCGCAGCATTCAGAGGACATTTGCTTTTGAGACCCCACTTCTGACACCAGTGTGATGACCCCCATAATGCGCAGGTCCACACGGGACGGAGAGGCAAAGAGACACCGTATGGCTCAGTTTAAACAAACAGGTATATTCAATAATTACACATGATTAAGATTATACATCAGAGGCTGGGGCGTCCGAGCTTACGTGCCGACGACTTCATGGGGGCGATGGAGTGGCTCCGGAGTTGGGCTCGAGCGGTTGCTGGCAGAAGCTGCACGCCGTCGGGCTTCGGCGCTGAAGGCCCTCTTCGCGAACGATGTCGTCCTGAGCGTGTATGCAGTAGAATTTCAATAGTCGTCCGTTTCTTCGAGGATGGTTCACAAAACCTTCCTCTAGTGTCGTTCGGCTTGGAAGATGAACAGGAGGCGAGCTTGTAGATGATGACAGCAGAGCAAAATTTTACAACATACATATACAGAGAGTTAAACTGGAAAAAGCAGAACTGAATATACAAAAGAACAAACTTTGCACTACTTTACTCATCGACCGGGCAGGTTAGTGCCTAAGTAGCATCACATTACATGCTAAGCATGGAGCCCCAGCTCAGACTGGACTGCATCCGTTTACATGCGCTTTTAAGCACTTGATTAACAAAGGACTGAGGGCGGTCATTTTCAGTGGCCCGCCCTAAGCATCAATTCTCCAATCAAAAATAACATGCGAGATGGGGACAACCCCTTGGGTTGGGCTTAGCCTCGAACCCAGAGTCTTGTTAACAACACAAACTAAATAAACAAAAACGCCACAACTCTCTCTCAAGTGAGAGTATCCACAGGCTCTCCCTTCGGAGCTAAACCTTGCCCCATGCATGCATACTGCCACCCACCATCGGTCCGCGTCGCCCGTCAGCAACAGAGGAGGGGGCGAAAGGGCCCACGATGCTGCCGGGCTACCGACGGCGGGACACAGCTAATAAGCATGAAGGGGCTCGTCTGTCGCTCCGGGAAACCAGATTAAGGGTCGCCCCTGTCTTCCCACATTCTTGGCGAGTCTTGCCTGTCCGCCATGACAGGTGTCCGTCACGGCCCTCCTGGGAATGCGCTTTTGTTCACGAGGCACGGCGGGAAGCTGTGGGTGCCTTCCCGGCGATAGCCCACGTCGAAAGGGGGGGGGGGAGGGGGTCCGTGCGTCAAGCGACAATTTTCGTTCCCCGTATGTACTCGGGGGCTCTCGGTTTCCGCGTGTGCCGGCGTCCTGCTTTCTGCAAAGGTATGCAGCTGGAAAAGAGGGGCGGCCTTAAGCCCCAACTCGATGCACACACAAGGAATGTATCTCGTAGCACACAAGGGATGTCACACTGTTATGCATACAGTTTTGCAAATCAAGTCCTATATTACGCTGCTTCAGTTTACATGTAAGAACGTTTTGACTACTTTTTACACAAGCATAGGTGTGCTTGAGCTATCTCTTGCTAGTTTTGCTGCATGCTTTGTAAATATAGTTTGTGGTATCGAATATGACAAAGCATATCCTAGCCACTTTTTTCACACTTAGCAGGGACGGCCCGGTGGGGCTTTGTAGAGATGCTCTAAGCGGTTGCAATACTTAGTTGCATACAAGTTGGAAGGGATCATGCGACTTGTGTGTTATGTATAAGTGTGGCAGTAAACATTGTTACTTTGGAAAAGGCGGCGGTCTGCAATACAATGTCAGCGAAGCTTAATGAACCCCACTTGGTCTAAAATAATTTGGAGCCCTTCACTACAGTGTCCTCAGCCGTTATTGTTATCTGCCTTGCTGTGAGAAGCGGCCCTTGCTAGTGATCTGCCTGCTTAGAACCAGTCAACTGGTTAAGTTTATTCACTTGACTCGTAATCAACTTAGACCTTTTTGTAACTGGAACCCTAATGCGTGGATGCACCAAAAGAAGTGCATCTCACTGGAAGAGAGGCAGTGCTAGGCATCATAGTGGGCAGTGCACAACACGCCGAATTTACTGTGTGTTTTGTATGTGTGCAAGTGATGCAGGTAGTGTGCAGTGAATTGCATCAGAGGCTCAGGATGTGTATAACAATCTACACCTAAAAAAACTGATGTGCGCTCAGGCAGCTTTGGTTTCAATACATTCAGCAGGAAAAATAATCTGGCAGCTTTTTTTTTGCACATCTCTTGCGGTTTTACCAGTGCCAGGGTTCAGAGCACCTTGTTTAATTTTCATTGAAATTGAATGGGAGCAAGGTTTCACGTTAACATTCCAGCCTTGTTGTTTGGTGTGTGGCATTCAGCTTAAAATAAATTTCAAAAGTCGATTTTTTATAGTTTGCTGCCAAAATAGGAAGAAATGAAGAAGAATGGTATTTTAAATACTTGCAGCCAGCCAGTGCTTTACTGCTCTGCCCCCTGTGTGCATAAAATGCCCCAATACATGGATTTTATCACCCTGAAATGTATAGCTCGCATCAAATATTTTTTTTACTGGAACTACAGCTTATCTCGTTTTTGTGCCTATCTTTACGGGCACCTTCTAATCATTTCTCTAACTCCTTATTTCGTCTTACTTTCTTGTTTTCAACAGCAGTAGAATTTTCATGTCAATTTATTTCTCGAGGTAACAAAGCAGTAGAGTCTCTGAGCCTGGCAACGAATGAAATTACCCGATGTCCTAGAGTGCTGTTGATTGTCTCAAAAAGCTTGATTTTTTGTTAGAAGGACTCCCAAGCTCAATATCAGCTGCAACGCAAAAATACGATAGGAATACAGATTATGAAGCAGGTGTACCCAGCTGTGGTGTAAATATAAGCAATAAGCTATGAATTAAAAAACATCACAATAACTGACACTTTCTTTCTCAAGCATGATGACGAACAGGGGCAAGAGAGAAGGCACCACAAAGCGCTTTTTCTGTCTTCCCTATTTCCGTGTTAATCGTCATACTGTGTGAATGAAAGTAATGAAATATTAGTTAATCCAGCAACTCGTTTCAAACAACTTAATGCAAGTAGGGTGCTTTATGTGAGTACCATTGATTTACTCTAACGCAGAAGACTCAGTTGGCTTACTGCAGAAGCTTTGCGAGTCGTATTGATTGTGTAGTAATGATTTCCACCATTGAGTTAAATTTAATGGCAGCATTTGCTTGTTGCCTTTGCACTGTGATTAGTATAGTTACTAACACAAATTTGATTTTGTTCTGTTGTTCCATTGGCATTGTGGCTACACAGCTGGAGTCAAACTGCTATCAGAGAAATGAAAACTATTCGACTGTGTCAGAAACGATTAATGCTGTGATGCAAGGGGCCTCTAGCTTGACTGTACTCCCAATTTTGTCAGCCAATAAAACTAAGGATGCTTTTGAGCAAATGCGAGCATTTTTTTCTTTCCTTCGATACGTGCTAGCTCTTCATATTCGGCAAGAACACAGATGATGTGGTTGTGTGCATGCTCCAGCGTACAATCATGCGAAAACATATGCCACTGCGAGTGTGTGCCAAACTATGCCAAACTGCGTGCAGGTGCCACGTGATGCAATGCTCGTGCCGTAAAGACCGGCGCAGTGAGATCGGTGGATGTTAGTGCACTTGTCTCGACATCAGGAGTGCTTACAGTGTTACACCATTTGGCGTGCGCTCGCAGGGATCTCTCAATTTTAATCATGATAGCATTTCCAAACTGACAGCATCTCTGCAAAGAGATTGTACGCTACACCAACCACAACAAATCGAATGGTACACTGACCACACGAGGAAACGCTAAACCACAGCACACCAGAGCCGGTATCAGACGACCGGGTCACAGCAAACACCAGACCGGGACACACTAAAACACGCCACACTACGCCACATCAGGACTCGTGTCTGAAATCCCGGTCTGGTCGGAACACCAGACATGGTCACACCAAAAAACACTAACCCGGGTCACTGCAGAACCAGTGTCTGAAAAGCAGGTTTGTTGTAAACACCAGAAACGGGCTGGTGTTTTTTTTACTGGGATGGGGGGGGGGGGGTGGCGCTGCCTATCCAGAGTGCGGAACGCAATCAAAGCCGGCTCTTGCAGCTCGACACCCACGCCACGTATGAAATCGAGATTGAGGTCTCCACAGACCCGCGAAGCCAGTTGTGTGGCCTTCCTTTCCTGAAAATTAACGGCGTTTGCAAAGTTGTCATCGCCATTGAACTCCATGAACGCCGTCGACTCACTTGTTTTGTTTGGTTTTTCAGTAAATGAAATGGCGCAGTAACCATCTCACATATCTAGGTGGACACCCGAACCGCGCCGTAAAGGGACGAATAAAGGAGGGAGAGAAAGAAGAAAGAGAAAACTGAAAGTTGAAAGTTGGATTTAAAAGAACTCGCGGGAAATCGGAGCACACCACTGCGCGCTGTGCAGCAGCTGACCAGCTCCTCGTGTACACCGACGGCTCAGTGATCCGCGACAGTCGCTCCCTCGCAGCAGCGGCTACCATACCCGCGCTGCGGCGGCACAACCAGGCAAACACCACCTTCCTGGGCTCCTCCACTACGGCGGAGCTGATGGGGATTCAGCTGGGATTGGACCTGCTGCTCTCCATCGTCCCTCCTCCACCCAGGAGTGCTCTGCTGTGCGATTCCCGCGCCGTCCTCACCCGCCTGCAGTGCAACGGCCGTGGTACCCCACTAGTGCGCGACATCCGCGCAAGCGTCGAGTGCTTGGCGCAGTAAGGATGCGTTGTCCGTGTACAGTGGGTGTCCGGCCACTGCGGCATCTCCGGCAACTAGGAGGCCGACGAACAAGCGACCGCCGCACACCAGCTACCTTCCTCATGATCTCCCCCTTACGCTGGAGGACGTGCGTTCGGTCATTCACGAACGTCTCGGACGGCAGCACCCCGACCCACGCATCGCCGGAGGTGACCGCATCGCCAGCATCGACGGCTGCCGCGCTCTTTCGCGGTCGCAACGTGCAATGATCCTCCGCGCGCGCATCAGCTGCGTGCGGCCCCCCCGGGCAGCACGCAGCCGATAATGGATAATGGAGACGTTGTTCGGTGCGATCACCCAGCCCGCCGAACAACGTCCCCATTATCTGAAGTGTAAAATTCGTCATCGAGAAAAATTTGTTAAGTGCACTGAGGGCTTCGTTTACAGCATCCCGCTGTCCTGTGAGAAGCATTACGTGGGACAGTCCGGTAGGTGCTTCAACGAAAGGCTTCGTGAACACAATAACACCATGAAGTCGTTAACAGGCAGCAACATGGCCGTGAACTGCAAGGAGTGCGGGTGCGTGCCATTTCTGGATAAATGCTCGGTCGTTGCCAGAATCAGAGATAAATTGACTAGAGAAATCTTTGAACCTACACAGATAGCTACTTTGCGTGATCTGTGTGTCAGCGAGCCTTCTTTATTCTTGTCGAAACACGAACTGAGATTCCTAGGTTTGCAATAACCTTTATCTTCTTATGCCGATTTTCCATTGAATTTTTTCCTTAGATTTTTTCCGCTTCCCAGCCTTGGCGCATGCACTTGGTCGTTAGGCTCAAGTCCTGGTCGACAAGGTTTTGTGTTTTTCCTTTAGTCTGAAGTTAGCGCTCGTGCTGTGTGTTCTGTCTTCGTCCCTCGTTTTGTTTTCGCGCTCCTTTTCTCAGTGATGACAGATGCCTGGGTGATCAAAAAGCTTTTAACTTCCTTTTTATTATATTCTTATCAATAAACACTTACTACTACTTAATTTAAGAGGAACCCGCCACGGTGGCTCAGTGGTTAAGGCGCTCGGCTATTGATCCGGTGTTGCCGGGCTCGAACCCGACCGCGGCGGCTGCGTTTTTATGGAGGCAAAACGATAAGGCGCCCGTGTGCTGTGCGATGTCAGTGCACGTTAAACCCCCCCCCCCCCCATTGAACTGCACATGTATGAGAATCCAGTGCCCCTTGTGTCTCAGGTGAGGTTTCTCGGCCTTCTCATTAACAACACGGTCGATGCAACCGTCACCCTTCAGCTCTTGCAAAGACAGATCAGACAGGTGGCAGCACGCAATCATGGGCTGTCTGATCGCGAGACCAATATGACCACTGCATTAATCATTAGCCGCATTACATACCACTTTCCATACCACATACTCACTCAGCGCCAAACACAACAGGCAGACATCCTAATACGCACGGCTGTCGCCTCCGCCTCACGTCTTCCACGGACGGTTAGCACGAAACGTCTCCTGGCCACTGGTACCCACAATACTGTGATCGAATTAATAGCGACTCAACGCACCAACAAATTAGTCTTCCTGAGTCGCACGGGAACAGGACAATGCTTACTGCGACAGCTCTGTCTCAATCCACCCATTCCCACTCAAACAAGTACTACACCTTTCATGATTTCTCTGCGCACGCAGGATCACAGATATCAGAAGCAACTACCGCGCATTATAAGCGCTAGCCTTCATCAGGGTAGGCGGCAGGCTCGAGCGACCTATTACACCAAACCATACAGCAACCGCTCTGATCATCTTTATGTCGATCGACGCGGCCGAAAATTCTAAAGTAGGATTCTTCACGGCAGACGCAGCCTATGAAGACAACAAAGTGGGGGCCGCCGCAACTATCCGAATTAGTTCACCTGCAGAGGCGGAAGGAGCCGCCATCGCACTTGCGCTGGCCCACTTTAGCATTGACAAAAACATAACCAAAATTTGCACACATTCCCAGGCCGCGTGCCGCCACTAGCTAAAGGGCGTGGCGACGCAGGCCACATACCGTGTTCTAGCCACAGCCACCTCTCTCGACCAAACGGTTACTCGACAGTGTCGTCGATCCCTGGGCATGCCTTGATCCCCGGTAATGAGCGCGTTCATGCGCTGGCCCGAGAACTCTCCTTCCGGATTCTGGACAATCAGGCACCCAACCCTGCGCAAGAGGCCTCGTCGGTCATTTATACATATCATCAAATCACCACATTCTACAAAATCAGCCGCATGACATTACCATCACCACAAAGCAACTTGTCGCCCTTATCCAGCGCCAAGTGGCAACAATTAAAAACGGGCTGCTTTATTTCACCCTACCGTCTCTCATGCTTTCACACCACCTTTCCACCTCATTTTAACGCCTGTGGCGTGCCTAGATCCACAATTTTCCGCTACCTTTGGGAATGTCCTTCCCTCCTGGCAGTACTCCTCATCCCCAATCCCACTCATTCTTCCCGGGAGGCTGCTTTACGGACGGCTGAGCCCGCCAGCCAGAAATGGCTGGTGGATCGAGCTTTATGTGAAGCACAAGCCTGTGAACTCCTGGACCAGTAGCGGACCACCATCGAAGATTTTTTTTTTCCTCTAACAAAAGGTTTTTCTAACGCGGGTACTCCGGATTAGTAGCCAAGTGCCCCAACCACTGAGCCACCGCTGCGGGTCAAAGCGCAATCATAGCAGGTTTTTGTGCTTGGACACCAAAGCCACCTACATGTAAGCGATATTGAGGTGTCCACTGACCAAGACAGCCAGTTGTGCGCCTTTCCTTTCGTGAAAAATGAACGGCTTCTACAAAGTTTTCAACGGCAATGAACGTCGGCGGCTCATTTGTTTTCTCTGGTTTTGAGGAAATGCAATGGCGCAGTAACTGTCACATCCAGATTGACACCTGAATCGCACCGTTAGAGAAGAATAAAAGTGTGAGGGAAAACAAAAGGAACACGGAGACAATTGAAGTGTTTGTGTAAGTGGTTTTTTTTATTAAAATAATAATAAAAGGAAAGGAAAAGATTTTTGCTGGACCCGGCCTCTGAAATCGATACTGAAGCACCTGAGCTGGGGCAGCGGAAATAAAGGATAGCAGGCAGAATGGAGAAGCGAAATGAAGGAGGTTAGAGGACAGGAAGAAAGGATAGGGGGAGAAGTAATATACACAATCTAATTACACAATAAGAAATGTGTCCAGGTTGTGCGCGTGATTACTAAAAAATTGATGATCGAAAATTGGTTTTTGACTGAAGGAAATGGCGCAGTATCTGTCTCACATCTCGGTGGACAATTGAACCGCGCGTTAAGGGATCCTTGATTGGGCTGAAGGTCATTCAAGCTGGTTGTGCTGCCTACAGGAAGACTGCTTTACATGGCTTAGTGCAGCTAGTCGGTTCAGAATGCGCCGTCGCGGTGGCTCAGTGGTTAAGGCGCTCGTCTACAGAGCTGGTGTATCCGGGTGCGAACCCGACTGCGGCGGCCGCATTTCGATTGAGGAGAAAGCAAAAGGCCTATTATGCGCGGCGCGAAGACAAGGACGAGAAGTTTAACACTCAAGGACCAGCGCTGACAGAGAAGAGAAGTTATTTCGCAGAGTGGATTCGGATACAGCAGTGAGGATGGAGAATTTAGTTACTCGGAAATAGTCTCCACGCATTCAAATCTCCGGGACGATGTCAAAATATAGCGCGGTGGCCGCCAAGGAACAGTTTTCTTTTTTTACGTTCTGTGACATGGGCGTCAACAGTTTTTACTTTCGAAACACTTTTACGCAATGAAATTTGTTCGCTTATCAAGGCACATGCTATGTGGTAATTCTAGGATGTTTCAATGACATTCGCTTGGTTTATGAATACGCCGTGGCTCATACAGGCAGAATGAGGTCTGGTTTTAGGAGCCGCTTTTACTAGATTGACATTTTATGCAAAAAACTACACCAACACAGTTTTGGGCGCTTTTCTCGCTTCCCTAGTTCCCGCGATGCTATTCCGAGGGCACCATAGAGATTGTCCGGTATGCTATGTCAGCCGTCGCAAAACCTTCGTATTGCCTAGTGGGAGGACGTGGGTGGCCTGCAGGCATTCGCTGCCATGCCGTAGGCGTTGCTAAACAATTCTGCAGCAAAAACTTACGACAATGCTTTTTATTCCATTTGGTAGCCACGAAATCCATGCTATCGACACGTAAAAAAAGGCATATGTGCCGCCTGTATACATACCGATTCACCATTGTCGCTATGTCAGGACTACAAAAACAAGAAAACTGCGCCCAACAGTGAACATCACATACACGTAAAGAAATGAGGAAAACTGGCTTGTTTAAAGCGAATCAGTTCCGCTAGCATTATTAAAAGGATCTTGCTATTAAGAAAAACATCTGTCAAAGACCGTTCGAAAGTATAAATAAACAGCACAAAAACTAAAGCAGAATGATGAAAATGCAATGTTCTGTACTCTAGGCCTATTAACCAGAAACGCGATCGGCATCATAAAAAAAGAATATTCTGCTACTGGTTATAGAAATGAGTCTTTATGGCCTGAAATTGAATTCAGATGGTAATTGCGACCACAAATAGTGCTCTGTAAGTTGTGCATTGGTTTAGTTTGGATTTGTTTATCTTTGAGGGAGTCCGTAGTGAAGGGCTCCGGAAATTTCTACAATCTTTAACGTGCCCCGACATCGCACAGTAGACAGGCCTCTAGAATTTCCCCTCCATCAAACTTCCCCAGCCGCGGTCGGGATCGAACGCGCTAATTTCGGGTCAGTATGTAAATTGGGGGTTTGACGTTCCGGCGCTGTAAATGGGCACTGGCCTATTGGAGGGCTCCGTATTAATTTAGACCACCTGTAATTTCTTCACGTTCACTGACATTGCACAGCACAAGGGCATTTTTTTTTTCATTTGACCTCAGTCGAAATCCCGCCACTTCGGTAAGGATTGAGACTACGGCCTAGGCTTCATCAGCCTAGCGCTCAAACAACTGCGGCTGATTGAAAGTGCTTTGAACCCCCGCGAGTTCAATGTGCTTAACGTCAGTCATACATTCAACGAGAGCAAAAAGGCCCATCCTTCAAATGTTCGCACGAGAAGAAACGTGTAGAAAGAGGTCATTAAGGCCTTACAATGTACTCAACGTAATAGTTGTAGAGATATGAGGTTGTCGTGAAAACGTGATGAAGCTGTTCCTTAAAACGTTTGATAGGCAGCAGAATGGGCAAGGTGGCGGCGTTTAAACGGCGTTGTGAGAACAATCTCCATGGTGCCCTGCAGTCTATCTCAGTACATGCAGATAATAGGCTGCCGTACAACGCTGTTCAGCAGCCTTCGCGCGAAAGATTAGACGTCGTCGCCGATCACGCTATCGCTTTCTCCCTGCCTTGGCGCCGCACGTCGGTTTCTAGCCATTCCCTTATTTGCCGTTCGAATAGTGCAGCACTTCAAGATCGCGTATGTGTACCGTCGCCCGAAAATACAACACGAGCGCTCGAGTGCGTTGCTTGGATTGACATTACATCCGCTTAGCTATGGGTGCCCTAGGATAGCTGAAGCCCAATCGCTATCGCCAGCCCCTGCAACATGCAATATTGTCTCGGACAGAAATGAGACCGTCAGCTAAGCTAACATATGTGATTCCGAGTGACGCGCTCGACTGATCGTGTTACGTTTGCGGGAAGTGGTACATGATTCGAAAGGGCGTGGATCTGAGGCGCTCAAGCTGCGTACTCGTGCCACGTACGCCGATATCTGAGATGTATTGATTGCGCGTACTTGCATGACCCGGGAACTCGCAGACTATACATTAGCCTACTCGGATATCCGAACCATTTTTGCGAGGGGCACAGGTGGTGCGCACACGCGTTTCACAGTTGCAGTTGTGTGCACGCAATCAGAGATCAGTTTCGTTGAGCACATCCAGCGCTACCGGCTAGGATATCAAGCCAGCTCTTCTATCGTCACCAACATGAGTTCTAGCCGCCCACTTTTTGACCAACATGTTACCAACAAGCCCAACTTTGCCACCATCGTTGCTAACATGTGCTTCCACCGCCTCCACCGAGTCTGCCATGTGCCCAATATTCGCTCATCTTTCAACAATCACAGGATTATTTCCAATGTCGCCAATGTGTTTTCAACGCACCTATCAATGTGTTTTCAATGTGTTCATCAAGATTTCCATTAGAAATCATGTCAGAATTTTCAACAAGCACTTGACCTGCAGAAATTTTGAAGTTTTAGAAATGGATAATCGAAGAATGGTTACAAGTCCCGTAAGTCGGTTTTGCTATTGGGTGCCCGGCGACGATTTTTGGATGTCAATGCCAAAGGCGCAACCACGAGCAAAAAACAAAGAATAGCACAGCCGCCACGTTGCGGCGCAGTGGCGAACCCTCCTTAGTGTTAATCCCGGCTCTCGTAGTCTGCTAGCCATCAGTGTTTGCAAGTGCGCACAGTCATATTTCTGATGACTGTTGTTTTCTTCGCGTTTTCATTGCCCTTGTTGTTAGTTCTCTGCCTCTCAAGAAAGGCATCCGAGTACATCCAACAATTTTAACACTCTATGCACTTCACCGGGACGCTTAACTTAACTAAGCTCTATGACCTCACATTTATTGCTCGATTACTCCTCGAGCAAAACCGCTAAAGTAGTCTCACTCGATAATGTTCTTGAGTCTAGCTCTAGTCGAGTTAAAACAGGATTTACAGCCACAACAGCAAGCACCCTCTGCGGCTGTGGGACTCAGAGAGTACTGAGAGAAACAAATTTGACTCAATAAACCGTAAATCAGAAAGAGGTATTCATAGTGGCGTGCAAGTCGCAGAGGACAATTGAAAAAAAAAACGAGTTACTTGAACAAAACGCTTTCGAAGTTCAGTCTGCCCACGGGGTGGAGCTGATGTTTAACGGTGGGCACAAAGAGATGCTTTGCTCTTTTATTTATGCTGTAGAATGCATGTCTTTTTTCTAAGTGCGGTGGGCCATAGCAGCCGAGGCGTTTTTATTTTTCAAGAAAGTAGCTTCCTCAGATTGCGTGTCTAAAATTAGAGAAAGAGGTTTTTGGACCTTTGAAACGCAGCGCACGCTTGCAACAAAGAGTTCACTGTGCGCAAAGCGTGAAATGTTAGTGTCTGGTGCTAGACATGCTGGCAGCTACTACTTTGCTGATACATTTGTTGTGGGGCTAAAACCTAAGAATTACAAGAGCGCGCATCAGGAAACTGCATACGATGTTACCCGTCTCGTTATTCATGCAGGTTGTTCCAATTTTAGGCATAATTGTTCTTTTATTGCCCCTTCTAAGCAAAACACTAATCTGAAGCCTATGAACAGGTCCTGGCGTAAGAGAAGAGTCCGAAACTGCTCTTCAGCAAAAAGCAAATCAAAGTAAAATCCACTGCCCTGAGAGTTCGAGAAGTGGTACATAAGATAAAATAATTTTGTACCTCGGCGAACGTGACAGACCTCGTTTTTCACCAGTTCTTACGGACTCAATTTTCACTCAAGGCTTAGAGTGCAACTTGCCGTGGACTGTTAATTTTGGTGTTTTATTGACAGCAGCTTCGAGAGGAATTGGCCTAGTATGACTCTAAGCGACAGACAGTGAATGCCATTGCGGCTCATTCCCGAGTAATGGTATCTTGCTGTGCCTCTGACGCCAATGCTTCTGAAGTAGGCAATCGAGCAACACAAGTACTCGAAAGAGTCAAGGACAGATCAACTTTGTCAACGTTTTTCGCCTCCGCAGACGTGTAAAAGCTGGAAAAAGACATTCCGGAGAGGCATGACTGCAAAAAGCTATTGCTGGCATCATTGTAGTAATCATTATTTAACGTCTCTTTTTTGTTCACCTTTAGAGCTTTTGAGTGTGTGAGAAGTGGTTGGAAAGATGCAGCACAGTTTGAACTACGATTGGTTTCGTTCAGTCTGCCTTCACTTAGCAGATTACCGACATCTAACAAAAGTGATACGCCGAGATTTGTTCATCTTAAAAGCCTTTCGTTAATGCAAAAAAATTCCTATCTTTCCTTAGTAACAAGGTAGCAGCATCTGTGCTGAGACCCGTAAGCAAGGCTTTAAGATCGGTTAAAAAATAGCATAGCAATTTAAGGCTTACGAATGGCACAAAAACAAGAAGCAACGAGTTTTTGCACAATTATTTACTGTGCGTTCCTTCAAAGTCAGTGCTTGTGCAATAACTTGAAGTAAACTAAAACAAACTTGTCGCATATTTTCTTGAGCGTGCTTGCGTGCCGCCAAAGCCGAGAAACTTTATGCGAGCTTTGCGAGAGCTTTAAGCAGTGCTGCGTGATACAAGCACGTAAATGAAGTGATATGTGGCTTTTATATCTCCGGAAACAAATTTCTTCTAAGTTGCAGCTGCTTAGTGAAAATAGTGCACACACGAAATCAGAGAAGCGGCGTGCTGAAGGCCAGACAGGTAGCGTCTCGGTCATTGAGCACGCGGAAATAGGCTGCTAGCGGCCCGCTTCACTGTGGCCACAGAGGTGTCGGCGCTGACGCTAGCCGCCGGGAAGCGGCTGCCAATGACGGCGCTCCGTTCGGGACGCGGCGCGGGTGCGAACACGCGGTGGTGGTCGCGGTGGGCTCCGTGGTCGTAGGGCGTGTACAGCGGCTGGCCGTTCTTCACCTTGCGTAGATGGTGGCAGTAGAACTTGCACAGCACGATCAGCACCAGCGACTGCACAGTGTCAGCATTGACCACACGCTTACTGTTTCGACGTGTGGCAGTGTACGTGGCATATACACTGAAAATTTGGAGTTGGGAAGGACCTGTATTGTAGCAAATGGAAAACGATATTTGTGGTGCGACCGTCCGGTGCAGGGAACAGCTTTTGAAAGTTCAAGGGAGTGGGACTTCAAGAACAGGTACATGCGGCGCAGAAGTTGGTTCACTAATATGGCTGAAAAAATAAAGCCCCAAATAAATTATGACTTCCATAACGTGCAGCAGGAAGCTTGGATTGTAGCTATAGAGCTGGACACAAATAATATTTCCATACTTGCGAATTTATACCATTTAAGTGGCCTTTTTTTACTAAATGTGGAGCAACTACAGCAGCAAGACCTTTGCCCTGAAGTTATGGCGTGTTTACATTATTAATCCTGCTCCGCCAGTTTTCACATAATGACACTACAATTAGTAAATTTTTCATCCAAGTGATCAAGTATTTCAACTTAGGTTTCTTGCCATTGCGTTCGGTGTCCGAAATATTCCAATCGAGAAATCTTTCCGAATGTAATGTCAACGCCGCATTCAAAGACTGACGGAGTGATAAGTGCTTCTACCCGCATTGAACAGCAGACACTCTTGTATTTGAATTCAGCAGATATATTGCGGCCTTGCAAAAAAGGCATGTCTGGACGCTGCGGATTAGTTCACATTTTTATCGTTGCCAGAGAGCAGCAAACCTACTGCTCGAATCCAGAGAGATATTGCATATAGATCTTAAACACACAAAGCGGTGCGCAGTCTAAAAGAGAATCCTTGATGCTGAGAAAACGAACTTCCAGACAGTTTATCTCACGCCGCTTTGTAGAACCGGTGTCACAAAGATAGGCTTGTGTATTGGGTATTCATAGCAAATATAGGGGTGCAGCGCCAGCAGTTCAATATCTTGTGCTGACCACTGCGCAGCCAATGAGCTCTAAGCAGCAGCCAAAAGCTCATTTGTAGTGAAGTCCTATATGTATCAGCCTTCAAGGAACGAGAGTAGCCAGAAAGGTGAAGACAGAGAAGTCGCTTCACGGTCCCTTGCATGTGAAGAGCAAATAGCCCGCCGGTCAATGCGCACCCCTCAAAGGAGCCGACGCCTGGTTCCTACAAATGTCGCACGCCTGAATGTAACAGTGATTGCGATAATGAATAATTCTAAGGAAGCAGTGTCACATAAATCGAATAGAAGCAGGTTGTGCCGAGGCACGATTTTCTGCGTTTAAACGGGAGTACGTGCCAACCAGGTTTCACGAGTAGCACGGACTTCTGTTGTACTATAAAGTTCAGGGAGAACTGCACATGGGAAGCCGCTACTCTCCTCTAGAAATGAGGGGGGGGGGGGGGGGCTGGTGACTTTTTCGGAGAGATAACGTGATAAATCAAGAGGAATATTGAAAGACACAACGTACTAAAAGTTTATGTGACGACGTGAACCGCCCACGCTCGGAATATGCTGAAAGATTGGCTACTGCTTAAGGTCGGATACAACTCAAGAACGCAGCAGCTTTTCCCCCTCAAAGGACCCCCTTTCAGCCAATGGCGTCGGCCAATTCTCACAACCCTGGAAGCGTGAAAATATAGTAGCGGCGCCACAATGTAAACAAGAGTCTATCCCCGACCTATGAGGGGAGGGATTATCCCCTTTCATTTACCACCTCCTGCTTTTTCACACTAGCAGGGTGATGTGAAGCGGCCGATGCCATTGGCTGGAAGGTGTTCTTGGACGTGGCAGCCGCTGCGTTCTTAAGTTTTATCCGACTATAGTGGGAATGTGCTGCCAAGCATTGCACTTTCAAGTACAAAGTAAAGAGCTCTTAGTCAAGTGTCATCTTCGCCTGATACCATATTGTGTACTTCAATAATAACATGTTAAAGGAAGAGGTGCTCCTGTTCGATCGCTGTTCTGCTGCGCTCCGTCGTTGTTTTTTTTTGAATTTGTGTATGACGGCCATTTCGTGAGCCCACTGGTCCTCGTGTGGGCAACAAGTCTTCCACTGGGATTTCGGTACGTCCAGTGCATGGTACGGAGTGCGCTCTGTTTGATTTTGCGCGTCCGCAGCCACCGCGGTGGTTGGAGACCAACCCCGAAAAAACCCAGTCTCCCGAACCTCATGTTTCGATAGGTATCCCGGGCATAATAAATGCATTCCGGCGTCCAGTTAAGCATCGGCTGACCGTCATGTGCTGAATAACATCCTCGAACCACAATTATTGGTGTTAACGGAGTGGGATATATCACAAGGCACCCTCCAGCAGAGGATAAAGTAGCGGAAGTGGAGAACAAAAAATCTAGCCTTCAGGAAAGAGCCAATTATAGTAAGAGCACCTTACACAATGCGCAGAGTGAGTAGGAGTGTGATGAAGCCTCGTTTACGCTTGTCTCCTATAATAAAAAGTGGACGGAACGGATTCCTGTAGTGTCTCGTCCGACTCAAGAGGGCTGAATCTTTTGGCAAGTGAATACAAACAGATTTTTGTCACAAATTGTTTCTGCCGCGAAGGAGAAAGTTACGTCATCCAGGGTAAATAGAGACGACACGTTCTCTGTGTGTGTTAATTCCTTGGCATCAGCTAAGCGTCTGTTATTGCTATCTGAAGTGGCTGTATTAGGTGTCAATCCTTCCATTCCCGAGCCCTACACACGAAACGTTGGGAACATGGAGCTGAGCGATGAGCAACTACAATTTCTGAGGGATGCCGCAATAATCTCGACACGCCAAGAGACAATGTAACGGCGTCAAGAGGATGTAGCGGTGGTATCCCGTCCCATATATTCAGTGAATCTCACAAGCAGAGAAGACCGCCCATTGCCAGAGAGGGTGTTCTTGGGCTTCACTAGTTATCCTGGCAAGAGTACTTTAGACCAGAACTCTGATGGTTCAACTACCGGCGAATCGGCCACGTTGCAAAGAACTGCCGCGCGAAGAGCCAATGCAAGGTTTGTTCGGAGAGCCATGAGCACACCCACTGCGAATCGTTCCTGCAGTAGAAGCGTGAAAAGTGTATTGGTAATCATGCCTCTTCTTTCTCAGGCTGTCCCCAGAACACAGCTGCTTCAAACATCTGGCGTCACGAAATACTTCATGGCGAGTCGCCTTGCAAAAACGCACCTCCTCCAAATCTGAAAGCAGTGAATCTAGTGCGCCAGAATCCAGTGCAGCACGACAAACACCAAGCTTCGAAACCTGCATCGTATGCGTCCGCCCTGTTCAAGTCTGCTCGAAAAAATTCAATCAAGTGCAGAATTCTACATCCAATTATTCAGCTGTGCCGCTGGTTTCCGCATTGAAGAGGCCTACTCGGGAGCGTTTTGACAGTCATGTGCAATGTCCTAATTCGGATCTCTCAATCACCTCATTTCAGCGTTTTTCTTCTCGGCCAGCGCAAGTGCCACCTGAACAAGGCCCGGTTATTGGAGTCAACTCTTCAATCTCAGTGGTGCAGCTGTTTACTGCGGTTCGAGCTATTGTGACAGCCATGCCGCAAGGAAACAACCTCCTGGAGGTGAAGGCTTTGCTGTCGGTGGAGCATCTACTGGCTCAGCTTCCAATGTCCTGCATTGGGCAAAATTTTCATGAATAACCGCTCACAAATGTCGCCGTTATTCAGTGGAATGTAAAGAGTTTAAGAGCAAAAAGTGCCAACTTTCCCAGACTTTTTGAGCAAAACAATTTTCCTAGGTTGTGCACACTTGAAGCCGGCGCTGGTGACGACTACCGTCTCTCGAACTATGTATCATGCAAATCATCACGTCCCTCTGGTTTGAGCAGGGCGATGTTGTGTGTGTGGAAGGACCTACCGTGCTACCTGATCCAGTACAGTTATTCTGATGTTCCGGAGTAAAGTGTCCTTGGTAAGGTCTGTGTAACTGTTATTAGTATTTGCAAGCATCTTGTCGCTGACGTGTTGATACTGCATTGAATATCTTTAACATAGCGGGCTGTCATTTACCGATTTGCGGTGATTTTAACGCTCATGATATTGCTCGGGGTACTGTTACACCCGTCGAAGGGTCAATGAGTGCGCCGCACAGAAATGTAATTTTTTTTGTAAACGATGGTTCTCCTACCTTTCTACGCGGTTTTTGTTATCGGCGCTGCATAGATCTGACTATGCGAACTTAAGATCTGCTATCTGATGTGGGGTGGGCACAGACATTGAGACACGCGAGTGTTATTACTATTCAGTATTTTTAAATCATACTAGCTTACGATGTCAGGGTGCCCGACCTAAATCAAAACTTACCAATTGGGAAGCTTACCGTATGTCAGTCACAACATGCCTCACAATGTTTCCATTTACATTAATATTGACGACGTAACTTTGATGGTGCAAGGTAGCCTGAATCTTTGCACCAAGCAAATACCCATACCAGATGAGTTCACAAGTATTGATGGAGAGCATGATTGACATGAGGGCACTTCGATGAAAAGTGGGAAAGGCTTACAGTCCATTCAAGTCTTCAGAATCGTATCCTGAGGCTCATTCACTGGTAAAATAGTAAACGCCTGCAGAATCATAGGTCAAATAGTAAACGTCTGAAGCAATTTGGAAAGAAAAAATGGTGTGACTACAGCAGTACATTGACCCCTCACACTCCAGTACCGAGGATATGGATGAAGGTACGCTCCTTAACCCATTTGTGACCGCTGTACTTTAACAAGTACAGGTAAAATTTATTTTCACTTTAATTGAAAAATGAGTATTTCTTTTTAGTAGTTCGCAAATCCACCAGCAGGGAGACAGCCAACACACTTAAATCAAGCAAGAGCGTTCGCAGCACTCCTAGGAGTATATGTCTACAATCAACTATCTGCAATCTTCATTCCCGCCAGCCGCTCTGGTAAACGCTTCGTAAAATTGTTCTCCTGGTTAGAAAAATCAATTTTTCATGAAAAACTTTCATATAGCTTCAAGAAGAGAGAAAGTAAGCACTGAGTGCTATGCAAGTTATATACCTTTCGTGATTTTTGTGTAATATAAGAGTAAAACTTGCTGGTACTATCCATAGTACGCCAGTACTTCGTGTGTGCACAACGGCAGTCGCTCTGCCAGGCTTCCAGGCAGGCAAGAAACCATTCTGTCTGCTCAGCGAAGCACTCGAGGCTGCAGCCGTTATTTCACAGAGTGCTGCAGATGATACTGATGTGGTCATAATATCTTCAGACTCATCAACAGAAACAGATGAAGAAAAAGGCGACGAGGACTGTATGGGTGCTGTGCCAGTGGATAGCGTTTCTGGAATGAACTGTTTTTCTGTTTAGTGTTTTAGTGTGGTAGCATTTACTTAGGCACTTTGCGGCTCCTCAATGTTCGGCGTCAATGATCGTGACACAAACAAAGCACTATTTTTTTCTTTATTTCCATCCGTAGTAGCCTCGACAGTATCTAGTGGGGCTGAAGCGGAGAGAATCGGACAGAGCTTGGAACACACTTAGGTTGGTGATTCAGTGAGGGAGGAGAGGCAGTGTGCGCTATGAATATTTGTATCAGTTAGCGCGGATGACTCCGTGTCTTCTGCGATCCTCCTTCGAGCAGGTCCTCAGCGTGGTTCTTACTGATTTTATAGCTTGCTGTTTTGAACGAAACAGATTTCTAAGCATAGCCTTCGAAGCCGTGTAAGTCCTTCACATCAAGCCTTTTTTTTTGCAGGCAAACTCGAAGTTCATTGGTGTCGCAATGAAGAAGATGAGTGCGCTCTTGCTTTGAAGCACGCAAAGGTTCCTACCATGAACTGGACCAGGGGCAACCTGAGCATACCTGGGAGAATTCAACTGACAAGGCAGCGGAGCACAATTCGATGTTGAGATCTCTCTACAGCGGTTATACTTCGAGTCAAATATTCAGCACCATTCTTGATGACCAAATACTCATACAATAAAAGACTGGCAACTATACATAGCAAAAAAGTGAACACGGCTTTTCTCTCGATTAAGATGATCTGAAGAGGTTCATCGGTATTATTGCGCTGTCTGTAATAATCCGCTGGTAATTCGCGTTGTTCTCTCTCTGCTTGAGACAACTTCTGATCCTAGTGGCCCCATTGTCTGTTTCGACAATTTTTTACAAGTCGGAATCTCCTCGTTATTGTGCTTGATATAGAATTTAGGGCAACAGGCACTATACGGGAGAACCGGCATATGAAGTCTCCTTTTCCAACTAAAAATGAAATAGAAAAATCAACGAGGACAATTTTTTCACTGTTTCGACCCCTTCGGTGAGGTTCTTCTCACAAAGTGGAAGGACAGCAGTGTTGTAACAATGGATACGAACTACAATGCATTGACCCCACGTTCCTTGTAAAGCGGTGGTCGTCTGCAGTTCACCAAAGGGTGAATGTTTCGTTGCCAATACTGTTCAGCAGCTACAACAGCAGCATGGGCGGTGTAGACCTCAGATCAAGCTCTAAACAACTATAGAGTTGACATTCTTGGCAAAAATTGGCGGTGGCCTTTGTTTACGCAAATGCTAAACGTAGCCGTGGTGAATGCCTGGAAAATTCATCGAGTGGTTTCAGATAAGCCAATCGATCTCCTTGCGTGGCTGATAAATGTCACGCGGTATTACCTGCGTCTCGGTACAAACATAACACCAACCGCAAACGGCCAGCTTCCATTGTAAGTGACAAATTGTACCTGACAGGGGAGACAACTATCCAAACAAATTAGAAAAGCAACTGCATTGCCATAAGAGGTCGACATGAGCATGTGTGAAGTGCAATGTAACGCTTTGTTTTAAACACGATTGCTTCAACAAGTTTCATGAGCTTAAGTAACCGCATGGAGCAAGTGTTTGTTTTGCAATGAGAAGAACCTAGCGTAATAAAAAAAGCACAAGTCTCTAACTTTTGAAGGAACTAACATATTTTCTTGATACTCAAGCAATTTCTGCTGTCTATTAACGAGGCATTGTGCACCAAAAATAAAAAGAATTGGTCGCGTAAATTTTTCTTGGTCTCTAATTAAGCAGGCCTGTTCCTCAAAATAACCCTTTCTGAGCTTTTGCAATGACACGGGAAACTGTAGAAACAGACCTGAATGATTATTTTTGTCACATTTTTTCTAGGCCTGGCGTTTGATTACACTGCGAAGAATATAAATACTCAGCCACATATGCTGAGCCACATATGTGAACTTAAAAATGCTCTTGCGTTGTGCCGTCCAAAGACTGCTGCTGGGCCTGGTGCCATTTCTCATGGAATGCTTCTAAATCTTTCGTCCACAAGGCATTCGAGAACTTTTGGGGTTACTTAACTGTGTGGCGGTCAATGAATTTGTTCCCCAGCTATGGAAGATGCGCGTGTCATTCCGGCTTTAAAGCCCTATGAATTTCCTTTGGTTCCCGACTTATTTCGACCAGTGAGTCTGACGAGCTGCTCATGCAAAATGATTGAGATTATAGACGCCAGGCTACGGGGTTGGTTGATGAAACATGAGTGTTTTCTGAGTTCATGGATGGATTCGTAGCGGTGGATGCGCTATAGGTGCAATTATGGACCTTGTAATGTGTGTAGACTTGAGCATAGCAAGGGCAATATCAGCATCGCAATATTTTTGGATATGAAGCGTTCATTGCATACTCTAAGTCATATTCATGTCCACTCAAATTTGCTAGACCTCGAGGTGAGTGAAAGGTAGCTACGTTGGATTTCCCACTTTTGAGGTGGAAGCAATATATTCATGCGGACGAGTGAAGGAAGCGCGGAACATAGCCCAATGCAAGGGGTGCCGCAAGGCAGAATGCTAAGCCCCTTTCTTTTTAACTGCATGATGGCACATTTGCCGTGAAAGCTCCTTTCTGGCTTACACTGTTCGCTTTACGCCGATGATGTCTTCATTTGGGTATCTGGCAAAACTGCAGGCCTCAATCATTCGACCTTGCAAAAAGGCCTAGATACTATTGACTGTTTTTTTAAAGGAGAGAAGGATGATGCTCTTCCACGTAAAAACAGCCGTTCTGCCTTTTACTGGTAAGAATCTGAAGTATTTGCGACTGCCTCAACATTCAACCTTTGGGGTCTGTTACGCAGCATTGTTTTCTGAGTGTAGTTCTTCTAAAACGACTCTCTTTGAATCCTCATATCAAATTTATCGAAGGCCAGTTGACCACAGTTACGAACGTGCTTCCCCAGGCCTGCAGACGAGCCTCGGTCCTACATCATGGATATTGGAGACTGCTCCGTGCGGCGAAGTCGGACCCACCTTGTTCTTTTTCCCAAGTCTGGGAGAGGAGGTGAAGACATAGAGGCATCTGTGTATTCAGATGCAGAGACAGACGTAGACGAGGCGTCTCTGGACGGAAATTCTCTGGAAGAATCACACATGACCTGTGTTGATGCCTCTTCGCACCATCACACCTGGAGTGGATGCTGTGTAATTCCCCACAAGAGACTCTCCTATGTTTCAGGGGAGATATTGTAAGCATTAGTCACATGATGAGGCTAGGCCGTCTGCTTGTCTGCGCTGTGCTGGTGCCCGTGCCAGGCTCACGATGGCTGGCACACGTCTCGGCTCCTGCTGGTATTCTCCTGGCTGGGATAAAGCTGTCCGTAGTTGCCGTCTCAATGGTCCTGCTTTCATCAACTCAGCAGAACTGAGGACGGAGATTGAAGTCATGCTTTAGAACACCGCTCCAGGACCGGACCAGATAAACAGCAAGATGCTCGTTAACATGGATGACACCTCTGCGAGGAAAATAATGAAATACTGCAAAAAGCAAGCGCTGGAACAAGGGACAGGTCCCCGACTCTTCGAAACTTGCTTTTGTAAGGTTTATTCCGAAGCCCAGAAAGCCAAGCGATATTGGTGATTTACGACCAATCTCCCTGAAGTCGTCTCTGGGTAAACTGTTTGAGAGGGTCGTGAACGCGCGACTGAAGAGACGCCTTAGGAATAATGATACTCTCCCGGAAACGCTGTATGGGTTTACAGAAAAGATGTCTACACAGGATATTCTCATTGGTATCAGAGGGGATATTCTGGACAACCCCGACAGATGTCTGGTCAAGGCCATCCTTGCGCTCGATTTAAAAGCGGCATTTAACAATGTTAACCACCACGGAATACTGGAGGAGCTTAACGGAATCAACTGTGGCAACCGCACATACAATTACGTAAGGTGCTTTCTCTCGAATAGGAAAGCGTCAGTAAGGATTTGTGATCCGACCTCCTCAACGTTCAATCTAGGTTTCAAGGACACTCCATAGGACGCGGTCTTATCTCTACTTCTCTTCTTCAACCTGGCTACGCGTGGGCTACCACAGAATCTGGACCGAGTTTAACGCATTGAGCACGCTATATACACCGACATTGCGATCTGGTGTTTCAGTGGTAAAGAAGAGGAAATTCACGACCGGCTTCAGGAAGCAGCGAATGTCGTGTGCCAGCATGCGGCGAGGCATTGTTTAACGTGCTCTCCTCACAAATTTGAGTAACTCCTGATCGACCATGGCAGAAACAGAATAAGAAACTTTTGTCGTCGAGTCCCTTTCACGCTATTACGGTCCAGGGTATGAGCATTCCGATCAAGAAAGAGATCAAGACCCTGGGAGCCGTCATACGCAATGGCAACACTAACACCACTACAATCAGACAGCTAAAAGCCAATCCCGAGCAAGTCTCTAAAATGCTGCTCCGGGAAATCAAGAAAAGAAATGGGCTAAGAGAGAAGGTGGCTCTAAAATTTGTTCAAGCATTCATTCTCTCCAACATAACATTCGCCACCCTCTACTTACGGCTTTGAAAGAAGGACAATGACCAGCTTGATGTTATTATTCGAAAGGCAGTTAAGACACCGCTGGGACTCCCATTGTGCGCATCCACTGAGCCTTTAATACAGCTGGGGATCCATAACACCATCGATGAACTAATAGAGGCCCGCCATGTAAATCAACTTATCAGGCTCTCGAATCTAAGCCTGGCAAAAAAATATTACCGAAATTGAGAATCCGTCCCCGGAAATTCGCCGACAAGATTGACATGAACATGCAGATGAGATCACAGATCGCGACTGACCCCGTACCAAAGCGCATGGATCAGGAATACAACAAAAGACGCAGACTAGCCGAAGCTATTCACCTCTCTAAGTGCTGGCATGGAAGCAAGGACACGATCTACGTCAATGTGGCTGCAACCGTGAAGGGGGTCGCGGGAATTGCAGCAGTTTCACCCCGGGGGGATATAATAGCAAGCAACGTTGTCCAAGCGGTGGATACCACATCGGCTGAAGAAGCAACTACCGCGCTAGCGATATCAAAGAACAGCGAGGCAACAGTTATGTCCGACTCACAAGCAGCGGTACGCAGTTACTTCAGAGGTGACGTTGGCGCTCCGTGTTGGGACTTTCGCAAACGTCTAATCCTTCTAACGTCCAGATCTTCTGGACGCCAGGGAACCTCTCAACGACGGGCAATAAGGCGGCCAGCACAGCTGCTCGAGCTCTCCTCCTCCGATTACCTGGCATGGAGCCTCTCTCTGACACAGCTAACAACCCCTCATCCTTAATAAGCTACGCAAAAATTACGGAGTACTATAAGATCATAAGAAGGAGATATATTTTTCCTCACAAAACCCTCGGCAAATTTGGAGAACACATAATCAGACGATTCAAACTAATACTTTGCCTAATTCCTACTTGAGTAAATGGTATCCAGACACCTACGATTCGTCCTGCCCATTCTGTGGAGCAGTCGGCACACTCTTTCACAGAATTTGGGAATGTCAAGAAAACCCAGATTTCGACAGCAATTCTGAACCGACATATGAGCGCTGAGAAGCAACCCTTCATAGCCACAGTCCCCTGGACCAGATACCGCTGCTTGAGAGGGGCCGGATTATGATGGCGGCCAATGGGTTCTCCTACTTTACCCATCCAGTATTTATGTTCTTAATAAATGTTTTTCGTAGTCGTCCAGGTGGTCTAAATTATCCTGGAGCCCTCCAATATGCAACCTCGTTTTTCCTTTCTTCTTTCAGTCGCTCCTTTATCCTTTCCCTTACGGCGCGGTTCAGGTGTCCGCCGATATGTGATACAGATGCTGCGCAATTTCCTTTCCCCTACACAACGCACACTGGGCTTGAGATATCGGAAGACTTACTCCACCCTCGGCACTGCAAACGAACACAAGCGCTGCTGGCCTTAGACCTTCAAAAGGTATTTGACAACGTATACCACACTGCCATATTAGACGCTCTGACTAACATGGGTGTTGAGAGCCGAACGCAATCCTACATCACCTCTTTCCTCCGGGATCACACAGCAGCAATTCGGGTCGGCCCACTGAAATCCTTCCCGCCGCGGTGGCTCAGTTGTTAGGGCGCTCGGCTACTGATCCAGAGTTCCCGGGTTCGAACCCGACAGCGGCGGCCGCGTTTCGATGGAGGCGAAACGCAAAAGGCGCCAGTGCGCTGTGCGATTTCAGTACACGTTAAAGATCCCCAGGTGGTCGAAATTATTCCGGAGCTGTCCACTACAGCACCTCTTTCTTCCTTTCTCCTTTCGCTCCATCCTTTATCACTCTCCTCACGGCGCGGTTCAGGTGTCCAACGATATATGAGACAGATACTGCGCTATTTCATTTCCCCAAAAACCTATTATTATTAATATTATTGTTATTATTATTATCACTGAAATCCTCCGCTTTCTCTGAAGGTAATCGAAGGAAGCCTCAAGGGTAGGTACTCTATTCCTTTTAACATCACACTCAACCTGATGGCTCACAAACGTTCTCAGATTTTGAGTGTCTACCATTTTTTCTACGCATACGACATTACGCTGTGGGCCACCGCAGGCAATCTCGGAAGTATGGAAGAAATTCTTTAGTTAAGATTGAAAGTGTTGTCGTAGTGCGCGGCCTTCATATGCTCCGCTTGCTCCACTGCCAAGTCACAACTATTGTTACTCCACCCAACCTCTCTGGCTCCACGCACCAGATCATTCGAGTAATCATCGCATGGAAATATACACCGCGGCGTGCGCGAACACAAGCTCCGAAAACTGGTACAAGCGTTCGTGATAAGCCGGATGCTATACTCTCTCTCCTCACCTACCTCTACCTCACCAAAACAGAGGCAGAAAAGATAGACGCACTAATCAGACGTTACTACAAGACGGCCTCAAGTCTGCCCAAACGCATCCTAATTTTTCGTCTCTTACGAAACGGAGTCGACAACACACTCAGTCAGCAGACAGAAGCACACCGCATAGCCCAGATAGATTTTCTTCCACTACTACTGGATGCCACATTCTAGCCTGACTGCAGCTTCGACCGATCAGTCCATCGGCCTTTAACAACTGCACTGTCTCGAAATACGTCAGGGACCATCTCACTATACTCCCCTTACATAAAAATATGCATCCAGTCCACCACCAGGCTCGGCGGGCCACCCGCGCCTGCGCCTTGCATAAAGCACATGAAAATGAACCTGACATAGTCTACATACACGCCACAGAGTACTGCCAACTCTTAGCTTACGCCCTCTTCATACTCTTGAACAACCTACAACACACAATAGCAGGCTCGATCACGGCAAACAACTCGATACAAGTCAAGAAGCAGCCATGACCCTAGCGAAATCGTCTTCCACTTTTAACCTCATCCTGGGGGATTCCAAGACTGCCATTCAATATTTTGCATGGGCAGGTACATGCTCCCGCCTATAAAATTCTCACCTACAACTCCCCAACCACCTCGCTCCATCCAAATAATCTGGGTACCGGTCCAGTACGGTAATCCCGGTAACGAAGTGGCCCATTCCGCTGCAATAGCATACGTCAATCTAGCGGTGCATGCCGAAAACCAAGGCACTGCCAGAGAGCGGCTGATCACATACCACGACATCAGTGTACACTACCACGAAGAACGCCTACTTTACTCCCAGACACACACATCCCTGACAAAACAACGGCAACCTGGCGACAACTCCAGGCTCACAGCTCTCCTTCCCCAGCGCCCCCTCCTTGCTCTTTTCTTCCCTTCTGCTCACGCTCACAAATCTTTCCTCTGTGAGGCCCCGAGAGCCACATTGGGCCATATTATATTCATCTGCCGACAACTGCAACCACCAGCCCAATGTGCACTCGCGAACTCGGCGGGGTGGAAGGTTGTAGTTTCTAGCTCCTACCCGGCCTCGCAACTGAGGCTGGTGAAGTGGGCGGAGAAGGTCGCCTTCAGACACTGGCTGCCCGCCACCACCCACGAACAAAAACCAGCCCGCCTCTGAAATTTGTACTATAAAGGCTTCGCAAAAAATAATTTTTTTCAGCACCACCACATACACCACCGACAGTATGAACGCTAGATCCGATTGATGTGTTTTCTGCCGCGTCTGCATATACAGCTCGTTCGTTCGTTCCGTATTTTTCCTCTGAAGGAAACCCGCCGTGTTGGCTCAGTGGTTAGGGCGCTCGACTACTGATCCGGAGTTCCCGCGTTCGAACCCGACCGCGGCGGCTGCGTTTTTATGGAGGAAAAACGCTAAGGCGCCCGTGTGCTGTGCGATGTCAGTGCACGTTAAAGATCCCCAGGTGGTCGAAATTTTTCCGGAGTCCTCAACTGCGGCACCTCTTCCTTCCTTTCTGCTTTCACTCCCTCCTTTACCCCTTCCCTGACGGCGCGGTTCAGGCGTCCAACGATATATGAGACAGATACTGCGCCATTTCCTTTCCCCCAAAATGTATTATTATTATTATTATTATTATTATTATTATTATTATTATTATTATTATTATTATTATTATTATTATTATTATTATTATTATTATTATTATTATTATTATTATTATTATTATTATTATTATTATTATTATTATGTTCGAACCCGACCGCGGCGGCTGCGTTTTTATAGAAGCAGAACGCTAAGGCGCCCGCGGTCTGTGCGATGTCAGTGCACGTTAATGGTCCCCAGGAGGTCCAAAATATTCAGGAGCCCTCCACTACGGCACCTCTCTTTCCTTTCTTCTTTCACTCCGTCCTTTATTCCTTCCCTTACGGCGCGGTTCAGGTGTCCAATTATATAAGAGACAAATACCGCGCCATTTGCTTTCCCCCCAAAACCAATTATTATTATTATTATTATTATTATTATTATTATTATTATTATTATTATTATTATTATTATTATTATTATTATTATTATTATTATTATTATTATTATTATTATGAACTAATCGCGCGCACAAAATGGACACATTTCTTATTCTGTAAATTTTCTGTGCATATTACCTCTCCCCCATCCTTCTTCCTGTCCCCTCCACTCTTTCATTTCATTTCTCCATTCTGCCTGCTATTTGTCATTTCCTCAGATGCTTAATCAGTACCAATGGCAGATGCCGGGGCTAGCCTTCCTTTTTGTTATCATTTTAATAAAACCACCTACTACAACAATTTCGTCCCCTGACCCAGGGAGCCAGTTATGCGCCAATACTTTCCTCAATTCGGACTCGATGCAAATGAGACCGCCGACGCTGAAGCAAGGAGCGCCTTCAGCAGTGGCCTGCGTACAGCTGTACCGTTCTCTATAGTGGACAAAACTTGTCTCCTTTCGGAATTGATGAAGAGGGCGACGGCTAGGTACAGGGCCCTGCCAGACACCCGCCATATCCGCCTTAAACGGCTAGATCCGACGATGACCTTTTCAGTTCCTCGCGGAATACCTCGCCCTATTGCATGCGTTATCCGTAGACTACGTTTAAACGTGGCATTCACGCGTAAATACTTGCACTTAATGGGACAAGCGGACTCCCCGGAATGTACCACATGTGGTGTGCTAGACTATAGAACATGTTTTAGTGGCGTGTCCAGCGTATGCACGTGAAAGACATACTCGCATCTGCTCTGAAGCCTATGAACACATCGCTCCTCTCTGAGGATTTGATCCTCGGCGCTTGGCCAGATAGCTTTAGAACTGTAAAGGCAATGCGAGCGCTCTCACGCTTTTTGAGCGACACGGACCTAGTATCGCGTTTGTGATGTCAGAAAGTGTGCCTTGTTTTTTTAAAAGTAGTTTTTCATCTGTCTCCTCCCATCATCATCGTCCCCCATCGTGACATTCTTTTATCTCCTCTTCCCGTCCCCCACAGCAGAGTAGCAGGCCAGATATTTATTTTTCAGACCAACCTCTCTGCCTTTCATATCAATAATTCCTCTCTCTCCCACTTTCCTCAATGTCATAGCAGTCTAGAACGTTCTCAACGCTGATGGCCTATAGACAAATACTGCGCCATTTCCTTTGCCCAAAAACCAATTAATATTATTATTCTCTGGAGGAAGAAGGAAGGTGGGAGTCAAAGGAAGAGGAAAAGTTGTGCCGTGGTGAAAGGCGCCGGAATACTTTCGACCACCTGCGGATCTATAAAGTGTAATGACATTGCTCTCATACAATTATAAAAATTTATGCTTACAAATGTAAAAAAAATATGCAGGTCAAAAAATGGTGGGCACAAATCTAAGCACATATTGCCATTATAATCACTCCCACAACCGCGGGGGTGTAGCTCAGAGGTAGAGCGCTCGTTTTGCATGCTTGAAGTCCCGGGTTCGACCCCGGCTCCTCCACTATTGCATGTTTTTTTTCAGGATTTATTTTTTGGAATAATATTCCTGCAAATGTGGGGGAGTTGGTGGGCTAGCGATGGCAGACAAGCAAAATTTACTATAAATGAGCCACTTTGCTAGAAATGCACGAAGCCTGCCAGTGTGACGCGGCGTTAGAACGATCGAAATTCGTGTTCATGAACAGCTGCTCACACATCGTTCCACAATGTGAAGAGAGGCATTTAAATTTCATTTCGGTAATCTCCTCCAGACTATTCAGCCACTAAATGCTCAGCCAGCGCGCGCATTGTCACGCAGACAACATTGGGCGGTAATTTCCGCAGACATTGAGTGTCTGACCATAACGACGTTCACTGGTTTTCGTCAACCGCAGTTGAGTTCAATGCCTACACTGTATTTATAGCTGCTGTCCGCCATCTGGTATTGCTGGCCAACTTTCATGTTGAAAGTCGCTACATACAAGACCCGCCTGCTCTTGCCCATATATGCAGTCATGATGACGATGTAGCGGAAAGCTTTTGGGGAAACGTTGAATTGGCAATGAGTGAAGTAAAAGCGCACATCAAGGTCATCATTGGATATTTCAGTCAAGGAAGTCAATAAGTTGCGGGTGACCAGGCCGTGGCTTGAATATAGTACATGTTCTAAGAACGGGGTAGGGGGGGAGTTATTAGCTGACTTCGCCTAAAGAAAAAGTTTAACGATGAGGAAAACTTCCTGCGCACGGCAGACCAGGAGACCGGAGGTGGGCTTGAAAACGCCCGTATGATCAGCATAAACACTACTTACGTCAGTAAAGATGAATTCAATTAGTATTGTCGTGGTCTAATGGAACCGTGCATGCAGCTTGTGAGGTGTAGCGGGTAATGATATTTAAATAGTGGAGTCCAGCTCGAGCGCTTCTCACGCGCCGCCGTCCGCTTCGTCGTGCTTATGCCCTCAAGCGGATGTCCAGCGGGGCTTGGCAAGTGTCATTACTCCTACAGTGCCAAAACTTAGAAAATGACTGGCGTTTAGCATTGAAAAGCACGAAATATGATGCCGAAGAACGGTTCTCTTTGAAGGTCGGCACCACCACCACGGTCTTGGTAAAATATTACAGGATTGCACTTGTCTGCTTATGAGCGCTACTGCGAAAGCCTGTCCCTGTCCTCTTCCTCCCTCAATTTTTCATTTTTTTCCGCCATTTATCGTTTCTTTGAGATTATTAATTTATTATTCTTTTTATCTTTTATTTTCATCCAATACAAGTGAATGCTGTAGTCAACTACACGTGAACGCATTTACTTTCCTCAGAAACAAATTTTCAATTCATTCCACTTGAAGTGCACGCTGTGGGCCCGAAGACTTTTCACGGCGGGATGTACCTCAAGGCGCGATTGGTGTGTCTACTCACCCATGAAACCAGTTATATGCCTTTTCTTCCCTCGACATCAAGCCAGTCTAAACCTTTCGCTCGTTTTGAGGAATGGAAATATTCAGCGGTTAGGTTTCTCGGCTGCCTAAGTGGAGGTCCCGTGTTCGAAGGCGAGACGCGGTAGCCGCGGTTCGATGGAGGTGAAACGGGAAGGCGCCCGTGGGTTGTGCGATATTAGTCCATGTTAAAGATCTCCAAGCGACAGAAAGTATCCGGGAACCCGCTGCAGTGGCAGCCGTTCTATTAATGTGAATTGGAAATCCTGATCCGGAGTTCCCGGGTTCGAACCTGACCGCAGCGGCTGCGTTTTTATGGAGGAAAATCGCTAAAGCGCCCGTGTGCTGTGCAATGTCAGTGCACGTTAAAGATCCCCAGGTGGTCGAAATTATTCCGGAGCCCTCCACTACGGCACCTCCTCATTCCTTTCTTCTTTCGCTCCCTCCCTCATCCCTTCCCTTCCGGCGCGGTTCAAGTGTCCAACGATATATGAGACAGATACTGCGCCATTTCCTTTCCCCAAAAGCCATTAATATTATTATTAAATCGTTCTTGGGGAAAGGAAATCGTGCCGTGTCCATCTCACATCTCGGCAGACACCTGAACCGCGCCGTAAGGAATGGGATAAAGGAGGGACTGAAAGAAGTAAAAAAGAGGTGCCATAGGGGAGGGCTCTAGAATAATTTCAACCACCCAGAGATCTTTAACATGTACTGACATCGCACAGCACACGGGGACCTTTGCGTTTCGCCCCCATCGAAACGTTTTCGCCGCGGTCGGGTTCGCACTAGGGTACTTCGGATCAGTAGCCAGGTTCGAAACCAACCGCCACGGCAACGTCTCGATGGAGGCGAAACGCAATGGCGCCCGTGTGCAGTGTGATGACAGTACACTTTAAAAACCTCGATTAGCTCACCTAATGGCTCAGTGGTTAGGCACTCGACTACTGATCCGGAGTTCCCGGGTTCGAACCCGACCGCGGCGGCTGCGTTTTTATGGAGGAAAAACGCTAAGGCGCCCGTGTGCTGTGCGATGTCAGTGCACGTTAAAGATCCCCAGGTGGTCGAAATTATTCCGGAGCCCTCCACTACGGCACCTCTCTCTTCCTTTCTTCTTTCACTCCCTCCTTTACCCTTCCCTTACGGCGCGGTTCAGGTGTCCAACGATATATGAGACAGATACTGCGCCATTTCCTTTCCCCCCCAAGAACCAATTACTATTAGCTCAGCTAATAGAGGATATGCGAAACGAAAGCTGTCGACGTTCATTGCGTTCATTAGCGTTGGCGCTGATAACGCTCTAGACGCCGATGATTTTGAGGAAAGGAACTGGTTTTGGGGGAAAGGAAATTGCGCAGTATCTCTCCCATATATAGTTGGACACCTGAACCGCGCCGTAAGGGAAGGGATAAAGGAGAGTGAAAGAAGAAAGAAAGAGGTGCCGTAGGGGAGGGCTCCAGAATAATTTCGACCACCTGGGCATCTTTACCGTGCGCTGACATCTCACAGCTCACGGGCGCACAAATGCTCCCTGGGTCAGTGGATCTCAATCGCGAGGTGTGTGGAGGTGGTGACAGAGAGGGAGAGATCTGGGCTGCATTCATTAGCGCTGACAACGTTGTGGAAGACACGCGCCACTGCACCAATAGGCTGCAGCGTTCATTGGGTGACCAACCTCATCTTCACCCTGGAAGATGTGATGATTTGAATATATGTAGAAATGGCCGATGTGGACTCTTGCGCGGACAGGGGTGCCTGATCATCCAGGTTCGGGGAGGAGACCTCTCGGGCCAGCGCATGAACGCGCTCATTACTGGGCATCGAGACTAGAGCACAGATCCACGACAGAGTAACCTTTCGTTCGAGAGAGGCGGCTGTCGCAAGAATATGATGTGTGGCCGGCGTCGCCTCGCCCTTTACGTAGTGGCCGTATGCGGGCTCAGAATCTGTGAACGTTTCGTTTGTGTAACAGGCAATGCCTCCCATCCACAATCCCACTCATTCTTCCTGGATGCTTGTGCACTCCTGGACCAGTAGGGGACCACCCCGGAAGATAATTTTTCTTTTATCTAATTAAAGTTGTTTCCACCCATCTATCCTCTCGCTATCAACCATTAAAGCCACCTGCCATGGTTACAGGTTGGGCGCGCTGCCTATCCTGTCTGCAGAACGCAAGAAAATTGGTAGAGGGCAAGTAAATGGCGCGGTATCAGTCTCACATATTGGCGTGCACCTCAAACCGCGCCGTAAGAATAGAATAGAATAGAACTTTATTTACATCAATATACATGATAAGGGGAGGGACAGAGGAGCAACCAAGAGAAGAAACGACGAAAATGCCAGTGCTTTAGCTCTGATTAATCCTGGCCGAAAGGGAAAAGCTCCATATTCGTGGCTACGTTGGGGTCGACCGACTGGCAATTTCCATAGATAGCCATACTGACAAATATAAAGTAGTGGACTTTTTTATTTGTTAAACATCTTCATTTATTTAAAACTACATTAAAGGCGTCCACACGAGAGAGCATATATATAATATAGCTTCGGTGATATTTCCAACTGTTTTATTGTTCGTTGTATGCGGAGATATGAAACCAAATTCAAACTCAAATGAGGCGCGAATAATGCACATAATTTAAGGAAGCCAAATTAGCTAGTGATCTGGAGTTCCCGGGTTCGAACCAGACCACTGCGGCTGCGTTTCGATGGAGCCGAAAGGCTAAGGCGCCCATGTGCTGTTTGATGTCATTATAATAATAATAATATTATTAAATAATAAATTTTGGTCGGAAAGGAAATGGCGCAGTATCTCTCTCATATATCGTTGGACACGTGAAACGCGCCATAAGGGAAGGGATAAGGGAGGAATTGAAACAAGAAAGGAAGAGAGAGGTACCGTAGTGTAGGCTCCGGAATAATTTCGACCATCTGGGGATCTTTAACGTTTACTGACATTACAACCTTGGCCGGATCACAAACTCCACGGTAGCCACTCCCATTGGCACAGGTGTCACCCGTGACACCACACCCGATCTCACATAGGCCTCACCGAACATAATCGTTAAATCTCACCCGGTGCTCCAAGACAAGCTTGAGAGTGACCACTTTCCAGTCTCCACTAGTATTGCTTACGATTCCAAGATTTTCAACCCTCGTTCACAGCTCCTCACTAAATGGGATAAATTGCGCTGATACTTGGCAGCTGATTCCAGCGAACCCCGTACTGTCACCGACTGGACAGACCGTCTGGCGGAGGCTATCCAGGGGAACAGCAAACGCATTAAAAACAGCTCTATGACGCCGCAGATTGATCGACAACTGCCTCATCTATGGGAGACCCGAAAGGGACTTCTGAAGCGCTGGCATCACCAGCAACACGGTCGTAAATCGAGACTCCACATTGCCGCTCTCAGACGCCACGCAGAATGTGCGAACACGCTAGCGCGCGCAAACTGGGCAACCTTTTGTAACGACCTCAATTTACATTAGGCACTAAACGCACGCGGTCCTTCCTACGCGCTCTCTTAAATCCAAATACCTCTAAATCTCAGACACGGGTAAACGCACAACGTCTAATACAACTAGATCTCCAAAAGGACACAGACGTAATTGGCCAAGCACGGGACACTTATATACACACCTCGCTTCAGTCAGCCGATCCAACCAATCTACCTCCAACTAACCCGAAAATTGATTGCGAGACTACCTTAAGCGAAATTCGCTGAGCATTCACCGTTCTACGTCGCAGGGGCCGGATGGCATAACGTACACGGCACTACTCAATCTGGACGGTCTCCCTCCAGGAACTCACGGAGCTCTTTAATAACCACTGGCACGCTGGGGGGCTCCCATCAACCTGAACCCATGCTAGCACGCGATTTATACCCAAACCGGGCAAAGCCCTCACCATTCAAAATTTGCGCTCCATCTTCTAAACGAGCTGTGTCGGCAAGCACTTCGATCATGTAATTATAAATCGTCTGGAACTGTTCCTAGAAAAAACAGGCTTTCTCTCCAACGTTCAATTTGGCTACAGTTCAAACATCTCGGAGCAGGACGTACTTCTCTCCCTTGAGGAGTCTCTCTTTTTCACTAAGCGCCGTGCAGCCGCCGGGCGGGCCATATTGGCCCTGGATATCCATAAGGCTTTCGACACAATGAGCCATGACCATATCCTCAAGACATTAGCCACCGTGGGCAGCGGCACCCGCATATGGCAATATGTTCGGGCCTTCCTGCAGGGCCGCACGGCAGAACTCCACCTTGGGGATGTCGCCTCCCAGGCTTTCCCCCGGCCTAAACAGGGAACCCCAGAAGGGGCGGTCCTATCAGCCTCACTTTTTAACATTGCCGCATTTCCCTAGCGCCACTGGCAAAGGCCCTTGCTGCTATCCCAGGGATCCACACACCATACACGCAGATGATATAACCCTCTGTACAACGGTAGGATCCTTTGGAACAGCCCAGAATATCCTGCAATCTGCCATAGATATCACCACCACCCAATTAACAAACACAGGCCTCCGTTGTTCTTAAAAATAAATCAGAACTCTTGCAGCTGAAACTCCTCCACAGTCACCCCTCCCCCCCCCCCATTGAACTGCACACGTATGGGAATCCAGAGCCCATTGTGTCTGAGGTGAAGATTCTCGTCCTTCTCATTAACAACACGCTCGTTGCAACCGTCACCCTTCAGCTCTTGCAAAGATAGGCCACACAGGTGGCTGCACTGATCGCGAGACCAATATGACCACTGCATTAATCATTAGCCGCATTACATACCACTCCCCATACTACATTATCACTCAGCGCCAAACACGACAGGCAGACATCCTAATACGCACGGCTGTCGCCTCTGCCTTACGTCTTCCACGGACGGTTAGCACGAAACGTCTCCTGGCCACTGGTACCCACAATACTGTGATCGAATTAATAGCGACTCAACGCACCAACAAATTAGTCTGCCTGAGTCGCACGGGAACAGGACAATGCTTACTGCGACAGCTCTGTCTCAATCCACCCATTCCCACTCAAACAAGTACTACACCTTACATGATTTCTATGTGCACGCCGGATCACAGATATCAGAAGCCCCTGCCACGCATTATGAGCGCTAGCCTCCATCAGGGTAGGCGGCAGGCTCGAGTATGCTATTACACCAAAACATACAGCAACCACTCCGATGTACTTTATGTCGACGCGGCCGATAATTCTAAAGCAGGATTCTTCACGGCAGGCGCAGCCTATGACGACGGCACTGTGGGGGCCGTCGCCACTATCCGAACTAGTTCATCTGCAGAGGCGGAAGGAGCCGCCATCGCACTTGCGCTGGCCCACTGTAGCATTGACAAAAAATATAACCGAAATTTGCACAGATTCCCAAGCCGCATGCCGCCACTAGCTAAAGGGCATGGCGACGCCGGCCACACACCGTATTCTTGCCACAGCCACCTCTCTCGACCGAACGGTCACTGGACAGTGTCGTCGATCCTTGGGCATGCCTCGATCCGCAGTAATGAGCGCGTTCATGGGCTGGCCCGAGAACTCTCCTCCCGGACCCCGGAGGATCAGGCATCCAACCTTAAGCAAGAGGCCTCATCGGTCATTTATACATCTCATAAAATCACCACATTCTACAAAGTCAGCCGCATGACATTACCACCACCCCACAATACTATCGCCCTTTTCCAGGGTCACATGGCAACAATTACAGACGGCCTGCTTCATTTAACCCTACCGTCCCTAATGCTTTCACCCCAGCTTTCCTCCTCACTGTAACACCTGTGGCGTGCCGAGATCCACACTTTTCCACTACCTTTGGGAATGTCCTTCCCCACTGGCAGTACCCCCATCCCCAATCCCACTCATTCTTCCCGGGAGGCTGCTTTACGGACGGCTGAGCCCGCCGGCCAGAAATGGCTGGTGGACCGGGCTTTGTGTGAAGCACAAGCCCGTGGACTCCTGGACCAGTATCGGACCACCTCGCAGATTTATTTTTCGCCTAAGAAAAGTTGCTTCTAACCAGGGTACTCCGGATCAGTAGCCAAGCACCCCAACCACTGAGGCACCACGGCGGGTCAAAGCGCAATCAAAGCAGGTTTTTGAGTTTGGACACCAAAGCCACCTACATGAAAGCGAGATTGAGGTGTCCACTGACGCAGACAGCCAGTTGTGCGCCTTTCCTTTTGTAAAATTCAACGGCCTCTACAACGTTGTCAACCCCAATTAACATCGGCGGCTAATTAGTTTACTCTGGTTTTGAGGAAATGAAATGGCGCAGTAACTTCCACATCTTGATAGACACCTGAATCGCGCCGTGAGAGAATGATAAAAGTGGGAGCGAAAACGAAAGGAACACGTAGAAAATTGAAGTGTATGTGTAAGTGGCTTTTCATTAAAATAATAACAAAAAGGAAGGAAAAGCTTTTTGCTAGATCCTGCATCTGCCATCGATACTGATGCACCTGAGCAGGAGAGCGGAAATAAAAATAGCAGGAAGAGTGGAAAAATGAAATCAAAGAGGAGAGGGGACAGTTTACGCAGTAAGAACTGTGTAAACTGTGTTTACGCAGTAACTATTTACACAATAAGAAATGGGTCCAGGTTGTTCTCGTGATTAGTATAATATTGAAGATTGAAAACTGGTTTTTGACCGAAAGGAATGGCGCAGTATCTGCCTCACATCTCGGTGGACAACTGAACCGCGCCATAAGGGATCCTTGGTTGGGCTGAAGGTCGTTCAAGCTGGTTGTGCTGCCTACCCGAAGACTGCTTTACATAGCGTAGCGAAGTTTTTCGGTTCAGAATGCGCCGTCGCGGTGGTTCAGTGGTTAAGGCGCTCGTATACTGAGCCGGAGTACCGGGGTGCTGAACCAACTGCGGCCGCCGCGCTTCGATTGAGGATAAAGGCAAAAGGCCTATTATGTGCGGCGCGAAGGACCGCCAGGTGTCTGCCGGAGCACACGGACGCGTCTCACGTCGGCTGCGATTTTTTCTACTCCATAAATTAAGGCTATATACAATTTGTCTTCAACTTCAGATTAAAAGAGTGCGTTGCTGGGCGAGTCGGTCAGATATTTTAACAAAGGGTGCTGCACACACACTGACAAGGCCGAGAAGTTTAACACAGCAGGAACTCTCCAAGTGCACTCTTGTTAATGTCTTGAGTCAAGAACTAGCGCTGACAGAGAAGAGAAATCATTCCGCAGAGTGGCTTTGTATACTGCTGTGAGGATGGAGAATTTAGTTACTTGGAAATAGTCTCCACGCATTCAGATCTCCGGAAAGATCTCAAAGTATAGCGCGGTTACCACCAAGGAACAGTTTTCTTACGTTGTGTGACATGGGCGTCAACAGTTTCTCTTAACTTTCGAAACATTTTTACGCAATGAACTTTGTTGGTTTATCAAGGCGCATGGTACATGGTAATTATAGGATGTTTTAATAACGTTCGCTGGAAATTTATGAATACACCGTGGCTCATACAGGCAGCATTAGCTTTGGTTTTAGGAGCTGCTTTTACTAGGTTGACAATTTATGCTCAAAACCACACCAACACAGTTTTGGGCGTTTTTTTCGCTTTCCTAGCTCTCGGCAAGCTATTCCGACGGCAGCATAGAGATTGTCCGGTATGGCATGCCAGCCATTACAAAATCTTCGGATTCTCTAGTGGCAGGACGTAGGGGGCCTGCAGGCATTCGCTGCCATGTCGTAGGCGTTGTTAAACAACACTGCAGTAACAACATACGACTCTACTTTTTACTCCATTTAGTGGCCACGAAATCTATGCTATCGACTCGTAATTGAAGGCGTATGTGCCGCCTGTAGATACCGATTCACCATTGTCGCTATGTCAGGACTACAAAGACTAGAAAACTGCGCCCAACAGTGAACATCACATACATATAAAGAAATCAGGAAAACTGGCTTGTTTAAAATGGATCAAATCCACTAGCATTAACAAAAGAATCTAGCTTTTAAGAAAAAAATCTGCCAAAGACCATTCGAAAGTATAAATAAACAGCACGAAAAATAAAGCAGAATGATCGAAATGCAATTTTTTGTATTCTAGGCCTAGTAACCAGAAACGCGATTGACATCATAAAAAGAAAAAAAAAATATTGAGATACTGGATAAAAAATGTAATCCTGGCGGCCGGAAATTGAATTCAGTTCGTAATTGCCACCTGAAATAGTGCTTCGTAAGTTGTGAACGAGCGCCCGAGTGCGTTACTTGGATTGACTTTACATCCGCTGAGTGGTGGCTGAGCTAGGCTAGCTCAAGCCCAATCGCTATCGCCAGCCCCTGCTGTTCCTGTAAACGTTGTATAGGCAACAGGATGGGCGAGGCGGCGGCGTTTAAACGGCGTCGTGAGACCAATCTCCATAGTGCTCTGCGGTCTATCTCAGTATATGCAGATAATAGGTTGCCGTACAACGTTGTTCAGCATCCTTCGCGTGAAAGATTAGATGTCGGCGCTGATAACGCTAATGCATCCTCCCTGCCTTGGCACCGCACGTCGGTTTCTAGCCATTTCCTTATTTTCCAATCCGAATAGTGCAACACTTCAAGATCGCATATATATACCGGCGCCCAAAAATATAACACGAGCGCCCGAGTGCGTTACTTGGATTGACTTTACATCCGCTGAGTGGTGGCTGCGCTAGGCTAGCTGAAGCCCAATTGCTATCGCCAGCCCCTGCACCGTGCAACATTGTCTCGGAGAGAAATGACAGCGTCAGCTACGTGTCATTCCAGGGACGCGCTCGTGTGATCGTGGTACGTTTGCGGGCAGTGGTACATGATTCGAAGTGGCGTGGTGCTGAGGCGTCCAAGCTGCGTACTCTCGCGACTTACGCCAGTAGCTGGGATGTATCGCCTGCGCATACTTGCACGACCCGGAAACTCACAGACTATACATTAGCCCACTCGAATATTAAAACCATTTTTGCGAGTGGCACGCGTGGAGCGTGCACGTGCTTCCCAGAGCAATTGTGTACACACTATCAGAGAGCAGTATCTTTTAGCACACCCAGTGCCACCGGCTAGAATACCCAGCCAGTTCTTTTCATAGCCACCAACATGAGCTCCAGCCACCCAATCTATGACCAAAATGTAACCAACAAGCCCAGCCTTGCCACCATCGTTACCAACATGAGCTCCCACTGCCTCCACCGAATCTGCCATGTGCCCAGCAATCTCTCCAGTAACGTCGTCATGAAATCTATCCGCCACCACCGTACCCAACATCTTTCAACAATCACAGTATTATTTCCATTGTCACCAATATGCTTCCAACGCACCCTTCGTGGTTTCCAATGTGTGCATCAAGATTTCCAGGAGAAATCATGTTAGAATTTTACCAAGCACTTGAGCTCCAGAAATTTTGAAATTTTACAAATGAATAATCGAATAATGGTTACAATTGCCCTAAGGTCGGTTTTGCGAGTGGCTGCCCGGCAATGAGTTTTTGGATGCCAATGCCAAAGGCGCAAACACGAGCAAAAAAACCAACAACAGCACAGTCGCCACCTTGTGGCGCAGCGGCGAAACCTCCTTAGTGTTAACCCCAGCTTGCGTCGCCTGCCGGCCATGAGTGTTTTGCTAGTGCGCATGGCCCACATTTCTGGTGACTGCTGTTTTCTTCGTCTATTCAGTGGCCCGGTTGTCTGCCTTGTCTGCCTCTCACAAAAAGAATCCGAGTACATCCGACTCTTTTAACATTATATGCGCTTCACCAGGACGCCTAACATCACTAAGATCTATGACCTCATATTTATTACTCGATTGGTTCTCGAACAAAACCCTTATGTAGTCTCACTCGATAATGTCCTTGAGTCGAGCTCTAGTGTAGTTAAAAGAGGATTTACAGCCACATGAGAAAGCACCCTTTGCTGGTATGCGACTCAGAGAACACTGAGAGATAGCAATGTGACTCAATAAACCGTAAAACAGAAAGAAGTATTCAGAGTGACTTGGAAGTCGCAGAGGGCAATCGGAGAAAAAACGAGTTGCTTAAACCAAACGCTTTTGAAGTTCGATCCGCCAACTGGGTGGAGCTGATCCTTAACGGTGGGCACAAAGAGATGTTTTGCTCTTTTATTTATGTCGTAGAATGCATAATTTCTATGCGTTGCATATTGCAATCACTCAGTTAAGCCCTTGGGCGCGACCAGGCAGCCACCAAACCACGTGACGTGACGTCACGACAGCCGGAGGAAAAGCTGGGCCCCAACTGGCACGGTCGCGCGTGGCCGCAGCCACCACCTGACTCCCGCTCCTCCTGCTAGGGGCGCTGCGCTATGATTGACGTCACGGCATATATATAAAAGAGCTGCGCTCCTTCGCCGGGACAGTCTTATACCCCTGTCACACGGGCATTTCGAGGGCCCTCGAACCGATAGTCTATCGACTCAAAGGCGATCGAGCGCTGCTACACGGGCAGTTTCAATGGCGATCGAGTCAATAGTTTATCGAGTCAACGAGCAGCACGGAACTCCATCGAGATATGCAACGCATTCGTGGCTTAACCAAGCTAAGCCTGGCCATCTCTTTTTCCAAGTAGGGTGGGACGGAGCAGCCAAGGCGTTTTTATAAATCAAGAAAGAAGCTTCCTCAGATTGCTTGCCTGAAATTAGAGAAAGAGGTTTTGGGACTCGAAACGCAGCGCATGCTTGCAACAAAGCAGAAGAAAGAGTACACTGTGTGTAAAGCATGAAATGCTAGTGTCTGGTGCTAGACATGCTGGCAGCTACTACTTTCTGATACATTTGCTGTGGGGCTAAAACGTAAGAATTACAGCAGCGCGCATCAAGAAACCGCAGACGGTGTTACCCGTCACGTGATTCATGCAGGTTGTTCATATTTTAGCTACTGTTGTTCTTTTAATGTTCCCTCCAAGCAAAACACTAATCTGAAGCTTCTGAACGGGTCTCGGCGTAAGAGAAGAGTCCAATACTGCTCTGCAGCGAAACGCAAAAGCAAATCAAAGTACAATGCACTGCCCTGAGAGTTCGCGAAGTGGTACATAAGATAAAATATTTGTTAACTCTAGGCGAACGTCACATACCTTGTTTTTCGCCACTTCTTATGAACGCAATCTTTCACTCATGGCTTAGAATGCCGCTTTCCGTGGATTTTGGTGTTTTATTGGCAGCAGCTTGGAGAGGAATTGGCAGAGCATGACTCTAAACGCCGTGATAAACGCCACACAGTGAATTCCATCGCTGCTCATTCTCGAGTAATGGTATCATGCTGTGCCTCTGACGCCAATGCTTTTGAAGTAGGCAATCGAGGAACACAAGTACTAGAAGTGTCAAGAACAGATCCACTTTGTCAGCGTTCTTCGCCTCTGCAAACACGTATAAAGTTGAAAGAGGCATTCCGGAGAGGTATGATTGCAACAATTTATTGATGGAGAGCACACCGCGCCGCCTGGCAACATTGTAGTGATCATTATTTTAATGTCCTTGTTCTGTTCACCGTTAGAGATCAGAGTGTGAGAAGTAGTTGGAAAGATGCAGCATAGTTTGTATTACGATTGGTTTTGTTCAGTCTTCCTTACCTTAGCGGATTACCGACATCGAACAAAAGTTATACGCCGAACTTTGCTCATCTTACAAGCCTTTCGTTAATGCAAAAAATTGTTATCGTTCCTTAGTAACAAGGTAGTAGCATCTGTGCTGAGACGCACTAGCGAGGCATAATGTTCGGTAAAAAATTAGCATACACAAATTTAAGCCTTACGAAAGGTACGAAAACAAGAAGCAAAGAGTTTTTGCACAATTAGTTACTGCGGGTTCCTTCAAAATCAGTGCTTGAACAATAACCTGAAGTAAAATAAAACGAACTTGTCGCATATTTCCTGAGCGTGCTTGCGTGCCGCCATAGCCGACAAATTTTATGCGAGCTTAGCGAGAGCTTTAAGCAGTGCTGTGTGATACAAACACGTAATTGAAGCGATATGTGACTTTTATATCATCGGAAATACAATTCTTAGTAGTAGCTGCTTAGTGAAAACAGTCCACACACGAAATCAAATAAGCGCTGTCCCGAAGGCCAGACAAGTAGCGTCTCGGTCATTGAGCACGCGGAACTAGGCTGCTAGCGGCTCGCTTCACTGTGGCCACCGAGGTGTCGGCGCTGACGCTAGCCGCCGGGAAGCGGCTGCCGATGACGGCGCTCCGTTCGGGACGCGGCGCGGGTGCGAACACGCGGTGGTGGTCGCGGTGGGCTCCGTGGTCGTAGGGCGTGTACAGCGGCTGGCCGTTCTTCACCTTGCGTAGATGGTGGCAGTAGAACTTGCACAGCACGATCAGCACCAGCGACTGCACAGTGTCAGCATTGACCACACGCTTACTGTTTCGACGTGTGGCAGTGTACGTGGCATATACACTGTACATTTGGAGTTGGGAAGGACCTGCATTGTAGCAAAGGGAAAGCGATATTTGTGATGCGACTGTCCGGTGCAGGGAACAGCTTTTGAAAGTTCAAGGGACTGGGACTTCAAGCACAGGTATATACGCCGCAGAAGTTCGTTCACTATTATGACAAAAAATAAAGCCCCAAATAAACTATGACGTCCATAACCAACAACAGGAAGCGTGGATCCTAGCTATAGAGCTGGACACAAATAATGTTCCATACTTGCGAACTACTATCATTTAAGTGGCCTTTTTTATCTAAATGTGAAGCAACTACACCAGCAAGTCCTTTGCCGTGAAGTTAATGCCGTGTTTCCAGTATTAAACCTGCTCCGTCAGTTTTCCGGTAATGACACTACAATTAGAAGTCAATTTTTTATCCAAGATATCAAGTATTTCAACTTGGGTTTCTTGCCATTGCTTTCGGTGTCCAAAATATTCTAATCGAAAAATCTCTCCGAATATAATGTCAACACCGCATTCAAAGACTGGCGGAGCGATAAGTCCTTCTACCCGCACTGAACAAGCAGACATTTTCGTATTTTAATTCAGCAGATATATTGCCGCCTTGCAAATGGTGCATGTCTGGACGCTGGGGATTAGTTCACATTTTTATCTTTGCCAGAGAGCAACAAACCTACTGTCCGCATGCAGAGAGATATTGCATACAGATCTGAAACACATAAAGCGGTGCGCTGTCTCATAATGAGAATCCTTGATGCAAAGGAAACGAACTTCAAGACCATTTATCTCACACCGCTTTGTAGAACCGCTGTTACAAAGATAGGATTGTATATTGCGTATTCTTAACAAATAATGCGGTGCAGCTCCAGCAGTTCAAGATCGCGTTTGTAGTGAAGCCCTATATCTATCAGCCTTCAAGGAACGAGAGTAGCCAGAAAGGTGAAGGCAGACAAGACGCTTCACGGTCCTTTGCATGTGAAGAGCAAAAATAGCCCGCTGGTCAATGCGCACCACTCACAGAAGCCGACCCCTGGTTCCTGCAAGTGTGGCACGCTGACTGTAAAAGTGATGATGATAATGAATGATTATAAGGAAGCAGTGCCACATAAATCGAATGGCAGCAGGTATTGCCGAGGCACGATTCTCTCCGTTTAAAAGGGCGTACGTACCAAGCAGGTTCCAGAAGTAACACGGACTTTTGTTGTACTTTAAAGTTTAGGAAAGACTTCACATGTGAAGTCGCTAATCTCCTGCAGAAATGGCAGGCTGGTGTTTTTTACGGAGAAAGAAGGCGGAAAATCCAGAGGGATATTGAAAGACACAACGTACAAAAAGTTCATATGACGACGAGAAGTCCTGCGCTCGGAATATGCTGAAAGATAGGCTACTACTTAAGGTCGGATACAACTCAAGAACGAAGACAGCTTTTCCCTGTCAAAGAACCCCCTTTTGGCCAATGCCGTCAGCCAATTCTCACGACCCTGCAAACGTGAAAAAACCGGGAGCGGCGCCACAATGTAAACAGGAGTCTATCGACGACCAAAAAGGGGAGGGATTATCGCCTTTCATCTACCACCTCCTGCTTTGTCACACTAGCAGGTTCATGAGAACCGCATTGGCTGGAAGGGGTCCTTCGAAAGAGAAAAGTAGCTGCGTTTTTAAGTTTTTTCCAACTATAGTGTGGACGTGCTGCCAAGCATTGCACTACCATCTTGAGAAAAAACGAAGCAGCACGAAAAAACGGGGACTAAAAAGACACACATACGACAGGACGAATGCTGCACTTCCAACTGATTTTTGTTGAGAATACCAAGCTTAAGTACAGCGCTACTATGGCCTCGTGGCAATCAACCGCAATGATTCAAAAACGCCATTTCATTATCAAGAAGAGACAAGGAAGCGGTGCTGACGCACTGACCACCTGCTTTTCTGATGTGATATGCTTCAATAATCTCTCTTTCCATCCGATCTCTTCCACGCCCAAGAATTTTAGCTTTCCGAAATATGGGTTTACACTTACAATCCCGGCAGTGGATAGCAAGATGGCCACTTTTCCCTTCTTTCACCAGATTATAATGCTCTCTAGCTCTCTCATTAAAACAGCGTCCCGTTTGACCAATGCACACTCTATTGCAAGTGAGCGGAATGCTGTACACTACCTTAGTAGTGCAACGGGTGAAAACGAGTTGGTGGTTTATAGTGCAAATCGGCCTTTTCTCACTAATCATCATTGGGCAAACTTTTGATAGCTTGCTTGGGGCGGAGAAGAGCACGTTAACACCGTATCTGTTTCCAACTTTCTGAAGATTATGAGAAACTCTGTGAAGATATTGCCGCCAATATTTGCAGTGTTTGTTCGTTTTTCAAATCTGCCGCGACACCACCTTATCGCTTTGTTTGCGACACAAGACGCGACTAGATTTATCTCGATTGATCGCAGCCAGGCAAATCTGATTCTACGTTGTTCCGGAATGTTCTAGTAACTTTGCGCCCTTTATCTCGAATGTTCGCTATCAGCTTTAAATTGAGCACGGCCGACAGCGGCGGGCATTCTGTTCGACGACCGCCGAGCACGCTTGTCACTTCGCCGCCGCCGAGTGATTCAGTCCATTTTGGGTGCAAGTCAGCCCAATAAACAGTTCTTTTAGAAGACCCTTTCGTCCGTCTTCATCGCTGCTTCGACTGCCGTCACCACTACGTGACATCTGGTGGAGGTGCTGGGTAACTTCCATGTTCCGGACGCCCCCTTCAAGTCGTGAACCCAGCCCTAAGCGCTTCACACCCGAGGACGAACAAGCAGCTCAGCGAGCCAGCCGACGTCTCCAGGGAGAGGAGCCTGAGTTCGGGAAACTGCCGGACCGCACCAGACAGCGAAAAGAAGCTGCTACCAGCACTGCAACCTCGCCAAAGATGTCGACACCGATCACACTGCAGCAGCCGCGGGTGACGCCAACTTTCAATGGATCCCTAGGCGAAGACCCTGAAGAATGGTTGGACCAATTTGAGCGCGTGGCGTCATTCAACAAGTGGGATGATGCGGCAAAGATTGGACACGTTTTTTTCTCATTGGATGGCTCCGCACGCACGTGGTACGAAAACTACGAGTCGTCCCTTACGACATGGGAGCTATTCAAGAGAGAACTATTGAAGGTATTCACCAGTGTCGTGAGGAAAGAAAGAGCCGAACGACTCCTCGAGTCCAGGATCCAGCTTCCGAATGAGCCCGTCCGCAGTTACGTCGAGGAGATGAAGCGCCTATTTCGCCGCGCCGATCCCGGGATGACCGAGGAAAAGAAAGTTCAGTTTTTAATGCGCGGCGTAAAAGAACAACTCTTTGCAAGCCTCGTCCGCCAGCCGCCAAAAACAGTCGAGGAGTTTATGCAAGAAGCCTGCACGATTGAGAATACCCTCGACGTTCGAGCTCGGCAGTACAATCGCCCTTCCTCTGCCTGTGCAATCCGTTCGGACACGCCGGACACCACCAGCGACAGCTTGCGGGAAGTTATCAGCGAAATCGTACGAGAGGAGCTACGCCGATTACTGCCATCTTCCCCACAGCCACAAGCAGCGACTCTGATGGATGTGGTACGGGAAGAAGTGCAACAGGCACTTGGCACCCCGACGGCCACAGAACCCCAGGCCATGACCTACGCCGCTGCAGTAAGTACTGCTCAGCCCCAGCGACAACCCCCACGTCCTCCCCGAGATGAGCCAATCGTTCCACAACGCCGCCTCCCAGCCCCCACCCGCCCAGCCTATGACCGACGCTCAAGCCCCAGGAAATGCGACGCCTGGAGGACTTCCGACAACCGGCCGTTGTGCTTCCATTGCGGTGAGGCCGGCCATATTCTTCGTCACTGCCCGTACCGACGTATCGGTCTTCGAGGATTTGCCGTTAACGCCCCACGACCACGCTTCGGACAACGTCGGCACGAAATCGACGAGTACCTGCGTCGAGAAGAGTACACGCCGAACCGCTTTTCGCGCTCACCATCGCCGTCACCCTCGCGCTTTGCGTCGCCACGCCGCAGCTACGCAGCCGCGGTACGAGGAAGGTCGCCCAGCCCCCGTAGGGGAAACTAAAGGCAGCAACCTCTGGAGGTGAGGTTGCTCACGAGCTAAACGCCGAAGATCCTCCACCGACCACGCCCCATGAAGACGCTGCACCCGCGACGCCGCATGAAGAACCGACACTCGCTGCACCGACGCCGCACACAATGAGAACCTCGACCACGACGCAAGCTACCTTGAAATCGACGCCGCCACCCAGAGGAGCTTCGACCACACGCCCAACCCGTGACTCGCATACGCGACGAAGCCGTGACCCGACGCCGAGAGCGACATGCAATGCAAGAGCCAGGACCTCCGACCTAGAAGTGACTATCGACGGCCGGAAAGTCACCAATCTAGTCGACACAGGAGCCGATTACTCGGTGATGAATGGAACATTCGCTGCGCAGCTCAGAAAAGTCACAACGGCTTGGGACGGCCCACAAATTCGCACCGCTGGGGGCCACCTCATTACGCCATCAGGACGATGCACAGCGCGAGTGACTGTCAAAGGACATACCTATCCTGCGACCTTTGTTGTGCTACCGCAATGCTCCCGCGAAGTGATCTTGGGTATGGATTTCCGTAATGAGCATCAGGCGATCATCGACCTGCGATCCAAGCTGATCACGCTTTCGACGGACGAAGCCATCGCTTCGATGAAAACTCGGGAAAATCACGTTGCCCTAAGTGTCCTGGAGGAAGAAATGAGCGTCCCACCCCGTTCAAGCGTTATCGTGACCGTAGGCGCCACGAAAGCCATAAACACTGAAGCCATCATCGAGGGGAACATGCAGTTGCTACTAGGCCGAGGAATCAGCATCGCAAGAGGCATCGCACATTTCCGCAATGGCCAGGCCGAAGTACTGCTGAATAACTTCAGCGAAGAATACCGGCATATTAACAGAGGAACGACGATTGCTTTCTACGACGAAATATCTGACGTACGAGAGTCCTTTGCCCTCTCCGCCCCCTCCGCAGAAGATCCGCCTGACCAAGAGAACTCGCCAACTTTCGACATCAACCTAGCCCTGCACCGGAACAGACAAGACCAGATCCGCAATCTGCTTCAAAACTACAGTGAGTGCTTTTCGACATCGCCGAAGGTGCGACAGACGCCAATTGCCAAGCATCGCATTATAACGGATTACCACGTCAGACCTCTCCGTCAAAGCCCCTACCGTGTGTCTCCGCGAGAACGACAAGCCATCCGGGACCAAGTCGAAGAAATGCTTCGCGACGACGTCATCCAGCCTTCAAAACAGCCCATGGGCGGCACCGGTTGTTCTAGTGAGAAAGACGGCGCACTTCGATTCTGCGTGGATTACCGCCGCTTGAACAACATAACAAAGAAGGACGTCTACCCCCTCCCCCGCATCGACGACACACTGGACCGCCTCTGCAACGCCAAATATTTCTCATCGATGGACCTCAAGAGCGGCTACTGGCAAATTGAGGTCGACGAAAGAGATCGCGAGAAGACAGCATTCATAACTCCGGATGGGCTGTTTGAGTTCAAGGTGATGCCATTTGGTCTCTGTTCCGCACCAGCGACGTTTCAGCGAGTAATGGATACAGTGCTGGCAGGCCTGAAGTGGCAGATTTGTCTGGTATATTTAGATGACGCCGTTGTCTTCACCTCGAACATTGAAGAGCACCTCAAAAGACTTCGAACAGTACTAGACGCAATCAAGTCGTCTGGCCTAACCTTGAAAGCAGAGAAATGCCACTTTGCCTACGAAGAGCTGCTGTTTCTAGGCCACATCGTTAGCAAGGAAGGAGTACGCCCAGACCCGCAGAAAACAGCAGCTATTGAACAGTTTCAACCGCCGGCCGATAAGAAAGCAGTGCGCAGATTTCTCGGACTATGCGCATATTACCGACGATTTGTGAAAAACTTTTCGCGCATCGCCGAGCCCCTGACCCAAATGACGAAGGCAGACGTGCCGTTTAAATGGGAAGCGCCGCAAGCAGAAGCCTTCAAGGAACTTCAGCGTCGTTTACAGTCCCCACCGATCCTTGCGCATTTTGATGAAAACGCTGATACTGAAGTTCATACCGACGCAAGCAGCGTGGGACTAGGCGCCGTTCTCGTTCAAAAAAGTGACGGGCTGGAGAAGGTCATCGCATACGCTAGCCGTTCCCTTTCCAAGGCCGAGGCTAACTATTCGACCACTGAGAAGGAGTGCCTTGCCATCATCTGGGCTACGTCGAAATTCCGCCCTTACCTCTACGGACGGCCGTTCAAGGTGGTCAGCGACCACCACGCGCTCTGCTGGCTTGTCAATTTGAAGGATCCCTCTGGCCGACTCGCTCGATGGAGTCTGCGTCTCCAGGAGTTTGACGTCACCGTCGTTTACAAGTCCGGACGCAAGCACACTGACGCCGATTGCCTCTCACGAGCCCCTGTAGATGCACCGCCGCTGGACGACGATGAGGACGCCTTCCTGGGACCCATCAGCGCAAGCTCTTTTGCTCAGCAGCAACGCTCGGACCCCAACCTAAAAGGCCTCATCGAGTACCTGGAAGGCAAGGTTTCTTCACCCCCCGCTTCATTCAAGCGAGGACTGTCTTCTTTCAGTGTGCAGAATGAGGTCCTTGTGAAGAAGAACTTTACAGCGAACAAAACAGCCTACCTCCTTGTTGTACCTACTTGTCTCCGCGAAGAAGTTCTACAGGCTTCACACGACGAGCCGACAGCTGGACATCTCGGGTTTACTCGCACCCTCCGCCGCATTGAAGACAAGTATTACTGGCCCCGACTGTCTGCCGATGTCGCACACTATGTGAAAACATGCCGAGATTGTCAGCGACGAAAGACTCCTCCCACACGACCAGCAGGATTTCTGAACCCCATTGAACCTCCCTCAAGACCCTTTCAGCAGATTGGCAAGGACTTGTTGGCCCTTTTCCAACGTCAACATCTGGAAATAAGTGGATCATCATAGCGACCGACTACCTGACCCGCTACGCCGAGGCGAAAGCCCTACCGAACGGAACAGCAGCAGAAGTGGCCAAATTTTTCGTGGAGTGCATTCTTCTTCGACACGGCGCCCCCGATGTGCTCATCACGGACAGAGGAACAGCATTTACGGCGGAACTCACGCAAGCCATCCTGCGCTACAGCCAAACCAGCCACCGGAGAACAACTGCATACCATCCGCAGACCAACGGACTGACCGAGCGCCTGAACAAAACCATCGCCGATATGCTCGCTATGTATGTCGATGCCGAACATAAAACCTGGGATGTCATCCTGCCTTACGTCCTCTTCGCCTACAACACCGCAGTGCAGGAGACCACCCAGATGACGCCTTTTAGGCTCGTCCATGGCAGGGAGGCCACGACCACGCTAGACGCCATGCTGCCCAACGTTACAGAAGAAGAGAACGTCGACGTTGCCGCCTACCTTCAACGCGCAGAAGGCTTGCCCGATTACGGATCAAAGATCAGCAGCGGTCCGACGCCAGACGCTACAACCTACGAAGACGCAACGCGGAATACAAGCCAGGAGACCAAGTCTGGGTGTGGACACCCATTCGCCGCCGTGGATTGAGTGAAAAGCTTTTGCGCCGCTATTTTGGCCCGTACAATGTTCTTCGTCGGCTGGGTGAACTGGATTATGAAGTCATCCCTGACGCAATGACTGCATCCCAGCGACGCCGCGTACGACCAGAAGTTGTCCATGTAGTTCGTCTGAAGCCGTATTATGCGCGCTCAAGGCCGCTGCATTTCCATGCTCTATTTTCGCAAGATCTGTTTTTTTCCCTTACTAGTCACATTATTTGTTTTAATGCATCGGGTCGATGTTTCTGTGAGAGGGCAGTAATGCCGCCAATATTTGCAGTGTTTGTTCGTTTTTCAAATCTGCCGCGACACCACCTTATCGCTTTGTTTGCGACGCAAGACGCGACTAGATTTATCTCGATTGATCGCAGCCAGGCAAAGCTGATTCTACGTTGTTCCGGAATGTTCTAGCAACTTTGCGCCCTTTATCTCGAATGTTCGCTATCAGCTTTAAATTGAGCACGGCCGACAGCGGCGGGCATTCTGTTCGACGACCGCCGAGCACGCTTGTCGCTTCGCCGCCGCCGAGTGATTCAGTCCATTTTGGGTGCAAGTCAGCCCAATAAACAGTTCTTTTAGAAGACCCTTTCGTCCGTCTTCATCGCTGCTTCGACTGCCGTCACCACTACGTGACAATATGGAATTACTTGAGTTGGTAGCTTCTGGTCTTGCTTATCCGTCTTTTTGATGCACTTTTTCTTTTGTAGCAGCGTCTCTGCAACAGCTGACAATAAATCTGGAGGAAAACCTGATATGCGCAATCGCTAAGTTTGCGTTTGGACACTTTCAAACATTTGATGATGACATGACTTTTCCAAAGCGGAATTGAGGCAATTCATGGCTATAGCTCTTTTGATTATTTTTGAATGAGCACTACTGTAAGGAAGGAGTGCCTTTTGTGACCTAGGATTGTACATCCAGCATATATGCCCTTCCAAGAAATGAATTTTCAGGTCAAGGAACTGTATACAGTTTCCACTAGGGAGTTCAAAGGTAAAATTTGAGCCTTTTGCAACCGTTTTGAACGATGCGAGAACATCAGCAACAGCTTCGTCAATAGATAAAACATGCGGCTTGTCCATTATCACCAAATAATCGTCAACATATCTAAAAATGCGTAGGTTAGGAAGTAAGCTATGCAAGCTTTTGTCAATGCAGGAAATAAAAATGTCAGAGAGAACAGGAGCTACGCACGGCTCGATGCATATTCCTGCTTTTTATGTGTAAAACCGGTTGTTAAAATTAATGGCAGTTGACTGTAGATAAAACTCTAAAAGGGCTAAGAAACGGTCGATGTTCACACCCGCCCTGTTTTGAAAAGGCACTTCTCCCGAATTTTCAATTACGGATCTAACCGCCTTAAACAGTTCTTTGTGGGGTATGGAGTAATAAATATCTTCTATGCTAATGGAGAACACGAAGGTGGCTGGTGAAGTCATGCTGAGCCCTTGCTTCAGTTCTTCGGCTAACTTGTGAGAGCTTCTAACAAGGAATGGGTCTTCAATCGTCAATGTCGCCAGCTGCTTCTGGAGGTACTTTCCTATAGCTGATTGCCAGCTACCCTTTTCTGAAACTATAGCCCTAAACGGGAAATCGGGCTTGTGTGTTTTGCAAGAGAAGAATGCTTCCAGGGTGCAAGTATCCGAATTTTTGACACTACTCGCAAGTGATTCCAGGTGAAGAACCTGCAGCAACTTGAGCGCTGTAGCCTTCTGTATTTTCTTCTTAGATTTGGTCTTCTTGAAATTTTTCTCGATTACTTGCATAGCTTTTTTTTCATACGCTCCTTTGGGAAGCACAACAAAACCACCCTCTTTGTCGGACTGTACTATCATTAAGCGGTGTCGTTTTAGGTAACTGACAACCTTTTTCTGCTGAGGAACGCGCTTTGAAGTTCGACTCACGTTGTTTGCCACGGATTGACCAGACGGCACCTAGCAAGGTCGACGTCGTGGGTGACGTGGACCTCTCGGACGAAGTTCGCGGAATCCTTGAGAAAGGTCCAAAATTCTGCTTTGAGCCGAATGCCGGAAAGCCTGAACTACTGGCTATGGCGCGGCATATAGCCTGAAGAACCAAGGAGCGAGACAAAGACAAAGCCATTTCTGATGGAGCTCAATCCGTGGCAAACAACGTGAGTCGAACTTCAAAGCGCGTTCCTCAACAGAAAATGGTTGTCAGCTACCTAAAACGACACCGCTTAATGATAGTACAGTCCGACAAAGAGGGTGGTTTTGTTGTGCTTCCCAAAGGAACGTATGAAGAAAAAGCTTTGCAAGCAATCGAGAAAAATTTCAAGAAGACCAAATTTAAGAAGAACATACAGAAGGCTACAGCGCTCAAGTTGCTGCAGGATCTTCACCTGGAATAACTTGCGAGTAGTGTCAAAAATTCGGATACTTGCACCCAGGAAGCATTCTTCTCTTGCAAAACGCACAAGTCCGATTTCCCGTTTAGGGCTATAGTTTCAGAAAAGGGTAGCTGGCAATCAGCTATAGGAAAGTACCTCCAGACGCAGCTGGCGACATTGACGATTGAAGACCCCTTCCTTGTTAGAAGCTCTCACAAGTTAGCCGAAGAGCTGAAGCAAGGGCTCAGCATAACTTCACCAGCCACCTTCGTGTTCTCCATTAACATAGAAAATCTTTATTACTCCATACCCCACAAAGAACTGTTTAAGGCGGTTAGATCCGTAATTGAAAATTCGGGAGAAGTGCCTTTTCAAAACAGGGCGGATGTGAACATCGACCGTTTCTTAGCCCTTTTAGAGTTTTATCTACAGGCAACTGCCATTAATTTTAACAACCCGTTTTACACACAAAAAGCAGGAATATGCATCGGGTCGTGCGTAGCTCCCGTTCTTTCTGACATTTTTCTTTCCTGCATTGACAAAAGCTTGCATAGCTTACTTCCTAACCTACGCATTTTTAGATATGTTGACAATAATTTGGTGATAATGGACAAGGCGCATGTTTCATCTATTGACGAAGCTGTTGCTGATGTTCTCGCATCGTTCAAAACGGTTGCAAAAGGCTTAAATTTTACCTTTGAACTCCCTAGCGGAAACTGTATACAGTTCCTTGACCTGAAAAATCATTTCTTGGAAGGGCATATATGCTGGATGTACAATCCTAGGTCACAAAAGGCACTCCTCTCTTACAGTAGTGCTCATTCAAAAATAATCAAAAGAGCAATAGCCATGAATTGCCTCAATTCCGCTTTGAAAAAGTCATGTCATCATCAAATGTTTGAAAGTGTCCAAACGCAAACTTAGCGATTGCGCATATCAGGTTTTCCTCCAGATTTATTGTCAGCTGTTGCAGAGATGCTGCTACAAAAGAAAAAGTGCATCAAAAAGACGGATAAGCAAGACCAGAAGCTACCAACTCAAGTAATTCCATATCTTCACAGAGTTTCTCATAATCTTCAGAAAGTTGGAAACAGATACGGTGTTAACGTGCTCTACTCCGCCCCAAGCAAGCTATCAAAAGTTTGCCCAATGATGATTAGTAAGAAAAGGCCGATTTGCACTATAAACCACCAACTCGTTTTTACCCGTTGCACTACTAAGGTAGTCTACAGCATTATAATCTGGTGAAAGAAGGCAAAAGTGGCCATCTTGCTATCCACTGCCGGGATTGTAAGTGTAAACCCATATTTCGGAAAGCTAAAATTCTTGGGCGTGGAAGAGATCGGATGGAAGGAGAGATTATTGAAGCATATCACATCAGAAAAGCAGGTGGTCAGTGTGTCAGCACCGCTTCCTTGTCTCTTCTTGATAATGAAATGGCGTTTTTGAATCATTGCGGTTGATTGCCACGAGGCGATAGTAGCGCTGTACTTAAGCTTGGTATTCGCAACAAAAATCAGTTGGAAGTGCAGCATTCGTCCTGTCGTATGTGTGTCTTTTTCGTCCCCGTTTTTCCGTGCTGCTTCGTTTTTTCTCAAGATGGATCATTACCAACTGGCCCAAACTTCGGTGCTTTTGCACTACCATGGCAGTAAGTACAAAGTAGGCGCTCTTAGTCAAGTGCCATGTTCGCCTGATACCATATTGTGCGGTTAAATAATAACATGTTAAAGGAAGAGGTGCTTCTATTCGATCGCTGTTCTGCTGCGCTCCGTCAAGTTTTTTTTTTGCATTTTGTGTCTACCGCCATTTCGTGAGCCCACTGGTCCTCACGTGGGATTTTTGTATGTCTAGTGCATCGTGCGAAGTGCGCTGTGTTTTATTTCGCCTGTCTGCAGCCCACCGCGGTGGTTGGAGACCAACCCCTAAAACACCCAGTCTCCCGAACCTAATGTTTCGATAGGTGTCCCGGGCATGATAAATGCATTCCTGTGTGCAGTAAAGCGTCGGCTGGCTCGTCATGTGCTGAATAACATCCTCGAACTCACCATTACTCGTGTTAACGGAGTGGGATCTATCACAACGCATCCTCCCGCAGAGGATGGATTAGAGGAAGTGGAGAACAAAAACCCTCGCCTTCAGGAAAGCGCCAGTTATAATTAGAGCACCTTACACGAATGCGCAGAGTAAGGCGGAGTGTGATGAAGCCCGGTTTACGCTTGTCTCCTATAATAAAAAGCGACCGGAGCGGATTCCTGTAGTGTCCCGCCCGACTGAAGAGGGCCGAAGCTTTTGGCAAGTGAATAATGATAATAATAATTGGGGTTTGGGGAAATAACATGGCGCAGTATGTCTCATATATCGTTGGACACCCGAACCGCACCGTAAGAGAAGGGATAAAGGAGTGAGTGAAAGAAGAAAGGAAGAAAGAGGTGCCGTAGTGGAGGGCTCCGGAATTATTTCGACCACCTGGGGATCTTTAACGTGCACTGACACCGCAGAGCAGACGCGCGCCTTAGCGTTTTGCCTCCACAAAATTGGCAAGCGAATACAAACAGAGATTCGTTAGAAATTGGTTCTGCCGAAAACGAGAAATTTACGTCATTCAGAGTAAATAGAGTTGAGAGGTTACGTGTGTGTGTTAATTCCTTAACATCAGATAAGCGTGTACTGTTGCTATCTGCAGTGGCTGTATTAGGTGTCAATCCTTCCATTCCCGAGCCCTACACACGAAACGTTGGGAACATGGAGCTGAGGGATGAGCAACTAGAATTTCTGAGGGATGCCGGAATAATCTTGGCACGCCGACAGACTATGTACTCGACGTCTAGAGGATGGAGCGGTGGAATCCCATCCCATATATTCAGTGAATTTCACATGCAGGCAAGACCGCCCATTGCAAGAGAGGGTGTTCTTGGACTTCACTAGTTATCCTGGCAAGAGTATTTTAGACCAGCACTCCGCTGCTTCAACTACCGGCGATACGGCTACATGGCAAAGAACTGCCGCGCGAAGCTCCGATGCAAGGTTTATTCGGAGAGCCATTAGCACACCGAGTGCAAATCGCTCCTGCTACAGAATTGGGAGAACTGTGGTTATAATCATACCGCTTCTTTCTCAGGTTGTCCCCAAAACATAGCTGCTCCAAACCTCTGGTGTCACGAAAAACTTCATGGCAGTTCGCCTCGCAAAAACGCACCTCCTCCAAATCTGGAAGCAGTGCATCTAGTGCGCCAGAATTCAGTGCAGCCTGACATTCACCAAGCTTTGAAACCTGCATCGTATGCGTGCGCGCTGTACAAGTCAGCTCAAAAAACTCAAGCAATCAAGTACACAATTCTGCATCCCATTCTTCAGCTGTGCGGCTTGCTTCCGCATTGAAGAGGCCTACTCGGGAGCGTTCTGAGAGTCATGTGCAATGTCCTATTTTGGATCTCTCAATCACCTCATTTCATCGTTCTTCTGCTCGGCCAGCGCAAGCGGTACCTGAACAAGGCCCAGCTACTGGAGTCAACTCTTCAATCTCAGTGGTGCAGCTTTTTACTGCGGTTCGAGCTATTGTGACAGCCATGCCTCAAGGAAACAACCTCCCGGAGGTGAAGGCTTTGCTGTCGGTCGAGCCTCTACTGGCACAGCTTCCTAGGTCCTGCATTGGGCAAACTTTTCATGAAAAACCGCTTACAAATGTCACCCTTATTCAGTGGAATGTAAACCGTTTAGGAGCGAAAAGTGCCGACTTTCCAAGACTTTTTGAGCAAAACAATTTTCCTGGGTTGTGCATACTTGAAGCCGGTGCTGGTGACGACTACCGTATCTCGAACTATTTGTCATACAAATCATCACGTCCCTCTGGTTTGAGCAGGGTGTTGTGTGTGTGGAAGGACCTACCGTGCTACCTGATCCAGTACAGTTATTCTGATGTTCCGGAGTAAAGTGTCCTTGGTAAGGTCTGTGTAACTGTTATTAGTATCTGCAAGCATCTTGTCGTTGCTGCATTGATGCTGTACTGAATATCTTTAATATAGCGGGCTCTCATTTACCGATTTGCAGTGATTTTTACACTCATAATATTGCTTGGGGTAGTGGCCACTATTACACCCGTGGAAGGGTCGATAAGCGCGCCGTACAGAAATGTAACTTATGTGTTCTTAACGATGGTTCTCCGACCTTTCTACGCGGTTTTCTTTATCCGAGCTGAATAGATCTGACTCTGTGCACAGAATATCTGGTGTCTGATGTGGAGTGGGCAAAGACATTGAGACACGTGGTGTGATTACTATCCGGTATTGGTAAATCACGCTAGCTTACGATCTCAGGGTGCCCGACGTAAATCCAAACTTACCATGTGGGAAGCTTTCCGTCTTTCAGTCACAACATAACTCACAAAGTTTTCATAGACAATAATATTGACGACTTCGCTTTGCTGGTGCAAGATAGCCTCAGTCTTTGCACCAAGCAAGCCCCCATACCTGATGAGTTCACAAGTATAGATGGAGAGCATGAGTGACATGAGGGCACTTGGATGAAAAGTGGAAAATGTTTACAGCTGATTCAGGCCTTTAGAATAGTATCATGAGGCTCAAAAGATTCATTCGTCCATGCGTAAACGTCTGCAGCAATTAGGAATGAAAAAATGGCATGACTACAGCAGAACATCGACCGCTCACACTCCAGTGCCGAGGATACGGATGAAGGTTCGCTCCTTAACCCATTTGGGACCGCTTTACATTAACAAGTACAGCCATCATAACTTCTTTTATTTTTTATTGGAAAATGAATATTTCTTTTTCAGTAGTTTGCAACTACACCAGCAGAGGGACAGCCAACGCTCCTAAATCAAGCAAGCGCGTTCGCAGCACTGCTAGGAGTATAAGTCTACGATCAACTATCGGCCAATTTCATTCCCGCCAACCGCTCAGGTAAGTGCCTCGTAAAATTGTTCTCCTGGTTAGAGTATCAATATTTCATGAAACATCTTTTATGTAGCTTGAAATAAGCACTGAGTGCTGTGAAAGTTATATACCTTTTACGCTTTTTGTGTAATATAAGAGTAAACCTTGCTGTACTATCTTTAGTACGCCAGTACCTCGCGTGTGCACAATGGCAGTCGCTCTTCTAGACAGCTGATACTATGGATCTGGATGTCTTCTTCGGCAAGAAACCATTCTGTCGGCTCAGCGAAACACTCTAGGCTGCAGCAGATGTTTGACAGAATGCTGCAGATGATGTTGATATGGTCATAATTCCTTGAGACTCATCAGCAGAAACAGACGAAGAGGAAGGCGGTGAGGATTGTATCCGTGCTATGCCAGTGAATGACGTTTCTGGTAAAAACTGCTTTTCTGTTTAGTGTATTAGTGTGGTAGCATTTACTAAGGGACTTTGCGGCTCCTCAATGTTCGGCGTCAATGATCGTGACAGCAACAAAGCACTATTTTTCTTCGTTATTTTCATCCGTAGTAGCCTCGACAGTATGTAGTGGGGCTGAAGCAGGTAGGATAGGACAGGGCTCGGAACTCGGTTGGTGATTCAGTGAGAGAGGAGAGGCAGTGTGCACTGTGAATATTTGTTTCAGTTTGCGCGGATGTCCCCGAGTGTTCTGCGATCCACCTTCGAGGCGCAGTTAACCCTGCGCAGAAGCAGGTCCTTTGCGTGTTCTTACCGATGCTACTACGTCCTGTTTTGAGCGAAACACACTTTTAGGCATAGCGTTCGAAGCGTGCAAGTCCTTTAAATCAAACTGTTTGTTTTGCAGGCAAACTCGAAGTTCATTGCTATAGCAAGGAAGAAGATGACGTGTGTGCCCTTGCGTTGAAGCGCGCAAAGGTTCCTGTCGTGAACTGGACCAGGGATCAAGCTGAGCACGCCTGGGAGAATTCAACTGACGAGGCAGCGGAGCGCAAGGCGATGTTAAGATCTCTCTACAGCGGTTGTACTCCGAGTCAAATATTCAGCACCATTCTTGATGACCAAATACTCATTTGTATAATAGTAGACTGGCAACTATACAAAGCAAAAAAATTAACACGGCTTTTCTCTCGATTTAGATGATCTGAAGAGCTGCACCGGTATTTTTCTGCAGTCTGTCTAGAATAGCCGCCCAAGTCTGAAACTTTACTGGTGCGTTGATGATGATGTTGGAGTGTCATATGTAGCTAAGTGCATGAGCCGAAATTTGTTTATTGAGATAAAAAAATTTTGCACCTAATTTTTGATTGAGGAGACGACTGATCGGATGTTCAAAATACGTCCCCTCATGAACCTACTGAACGAAACCTTTCTATAGACGAGTCTATGGTAAAATATTTTGGACACCATCCTTCCAAAAAATTTATGCGTGGCAAGCCAATTCATTTTGTGGTACAAGAACTTGATTATGTGCAGTTCTGACAGCTACTGTTATGCTTTTGAAACCTACTGTGGAAAATCTGCAAACTCAGATAAGAATCAGCTTGGAACTTACGTTGTGCTCTATCTGCTTGAGACAACTGCTGATCCAAGTGACTACATTGTCTTTTCCAACAATTTTTTTTACAAGTCGGAATCTCCTCGTTATTCTGCGTGATAAGGGGTTTAGTGCAACAGTCACTATTCGCGAGAACCGGAATATGAAGTCTCCTCCTCTAATGAAAAAGAAATGAAAAAAATGAGTAAAGTTTTTTCTTTGTTTCGACCCCGTCAGTGAGGTACTTCTCATAAAGTGGAAGGACAGCCGTGTTGTAACAATGGCTACGAACTACGACGGCATTAAGCCCAGTGTCTTTGTAAAGCGGTGGTCATCTGCAGTTCACGAAATGGTGAATGTTCCGTTGCCAAAACTGTTCATCAGCTACAACAGCGGCATGGGAGGCATGGACATCAGATCAAGCCGTAAACTATAGAGTTCGCATTCGTGGCAAAGAGTGGCGGTGGCCTTTGTTTAGGCAAATGGTAAATGTAGCCGTGGTGGATGCCTGGAAAATTTATCAAGTGTGCGAAGGTGAGCCAATCGATCTCCTTGCGTTTCTACCTGCGTATCAGCACAAAACAACACCAACCACAAACGGTAAGCCTCCATTGTAAGGGACATATTGTACTTGACAGGAGAGGCTACTATCCAAACAAATTAGAAAAGCAACTGCGTTGCCAATATTGCTACAAGAGGTCGACATGGGCATGTGTGAAGTTCAATGTAACGCTTCTTTTGAAACACGAAAGCTTCAACAAGTTTCATGTGCTTAAATAACAGCATGGAGCATGTGTTTGTTTTGCAAATGGGAAGAACCGAGCTCACTATAAAAAGTACAACTCTGTACTTTTTGAAGGAATAAACATATTTTTTGGACACTCAAGAAATTTCTTCTCTCCACTAAGGAGACATTGCGCAAAAAAATTCCCATTATTCATCAAGTAGATTTTTCTTGGTCTCAAATTGATAAAGGAGGCCCGTTCCTCAGAATAACCGTTTCAGAGCTCTTGCAATGGCACGGAAATCTGTTGAAACCGACCTGAATGATGAGTTTTGTCAGCTTATTTCTAGACGTGGCGTTTGATTGCACTGCGAGGAATTTAAATACTCAGCTACATATGCTCAGCAAAAATTAGTGCTTGCTTGAATGCGCAACATGCCTATATGGATTTTGTATACACAATCGGTGAACTTAAAAATGCTCTTCCGTTGTGCCGTCCAGAGACTGCTGCTGGGCTTGATGCCATTTCCCATGAAATGCTTCAAAACCTTTCGGCCTAAGGGCACCCGAGTAGTTTTGGGGATACTTAACAGTGTGGGGATCAATGAATTTGTTACGAAGCCATGGAAGTTACTCGTGTCCTTCCCGCTTTAAAGCCCTATAATATTCCTTTGGTTCTCGACTTCTTCTACCCAGTGAGCCTGACGAGCTGCTCATGCAAAATGATTGAGATGATAGACGCCAGGCTTCAGTGGTGGTGTGATGAAACAGGAGTGTTTTCTAAGTTCATGGATGGATTCGTAGCCGTGGATGCACTAAAGGTGCAATTATGAACCTAGTAATGTGTGTAGATCATGAGCATAGCAATGGCAATATCACCATCGCACTATTTTTGAATATGAAACGTTCATTGGATAATCTAAGTCATATTCATGTCCTCTCAGGTTTGCTAGACCTCGATGTGAACGAAAAGCCGCTACGTTGGATTTCCCACTTTCGAGATGGAAGGAATATATTCACGCGGACGAGTGAAGGAAGCGCGGAACATAGCCTAATGCATGGTGTGCCGCAATGCAGCATGCTAAGCCCTTTCTTTTTAACTGCATGATGGCGCATTTGCCGCGAAAGCTCCTTTCTGGCTTACACTGTTCGCTTTACGCCGATGATGTCTTCATTTGGGTTTCTGGCAAAACTGCAAGCCTCATCCAGTCGACGTTGCAAAAAGGCCTAGATACTATTGACTGCGTTTTAAAGGAGAGAGGAATGATGCTCTTTCACACAAAAAGAGCCATTCTGCCTTTTAGTGGTAAGAATCTGAAGTATTTCCGACTCTGCCTCAACGTTCAACCTTTGGCGTCTGTTACGCAGCGCCGTTTTCTGGGTGTAGTTCTTCAGAAACAACTCTCTTTGAATCAGCATATAAAATTTTTTGAATCCCAGTTGAACACAGTTGCGAACGTGCTTCGCAGGCCTGCAGGTGTGTCTTGGGGTTGTTCTTCGTCATCTCTGCTCACTGTTCACAAGGCACTCATGTATCCCAAAATTGCGTACTCCTCGCCTAATCTTCACGGTCTGTAGGGAGCCTCGGAGGAACGCTGCAGACGGTTAGCTAGGGGTCTCCGTGTGTGTTTGGGAGTTCGTCAAGAAACTTCTAGAGCTATGAAAATGGCTGAGGCACGGCAGGCTTCGTTCCAAGAGTTACGAAAAATAGACATGCAGACGCATTTTCCGCCTGACAACCCAGCATAAAAGGCACCCATTATCTTCCGCGCTTGATGAACTGGCTGGAAGTCATGTACATCAAGTGTTTTAAAATAACCGTCAGCTTCTGTTAAGTGAAGAATTCTTTAAAGGAGGAACAGAAAACCCTCATGGCTTTCAGTTACTCCTACAATACAGTTGTCTATCAAAGTGATAGTTAGGAAGGGATGATGATATTCGCTGCTCATCAGATAGCACTTTACCAGATAAACATGCGGTATACCGGTTACGTTCATATGCATACTGACGGTTCCAGATTTCCAAATTTATCAGCATCCGCATATATTATTCCGCACCTGAATGAGCGACGGGCATGTAAACTGATTCAGGCGACAGAATCAACGACTGCTGAGATTTACGCTATATATTTGGCTCTCCAGTTCATCTCATCGGTGCGATACCCGCATATGTGGGTGTTACGAAATTAGGCGCATATTCGAAGAAACCGGCGCATCGCGGAAGCAATCTCGCCAGCGCACGCCATTACAACAGAAAAGAAAGAAGCCCTAAAGAACGCCTAACCTTGTGTATGTCGCTGCCCTTTCCACTTTGAGCGTCTGCGCGGCGCCAAAGGAAACATCGCGTGCGCTGTTGATCATTCGAGAAGGTTTGAGTATATTCTACTCATCAGCCACAGAGAGGGCGTAGACTTGAGCGTGCTAAGTGATGCCCTCAGCCCTTCGCTCGCGAGTCAGCGCCGGTGCATCGCTAGAGTGATCTGGAAAATTTTCGACACCGGTCTTCACGCCTGACCTCGAGGACGCGCGCCCGGTGCAGGATTAAGGAAGTTGGACAGTTGGTGCTGCGAGCGTGTGCGCGCATGCCATGGCGCGAAGAACAAACAGACGCGGAGCGCGCCTATTTATAAAGGGCATTGACCGCTGTCAGTTAGCCCGAGCCACCATTCAAGCTTCAGAGAAGCGCGCCCACTCGACTTCCGGGACAACACCACTAGCCTAGGCACCTTGCGCCGAACTGCGGGACGGCTCTGTTCATGTTCCTCAGGTCGTCTGACTATCGCAGTGCCCGGTGAACAAATTTTGTTTAGTTTGGTTGCTTCTCTCCTGCGTTAGTGGACTTTAAGGGCAGAGCTTTTGTTGTATTGTAATCTCTCTCGAGTGTTACTCTGCACGAGTTGCATTGGACTGTAAATCAGTTTGTATGTGCTCGTACGCATGATTGTGAAATCAGCTGTGTCGTCTCTTTGCTGTATAAAGTTTGCTTTGTTGATGAACCTTTGGCTCCCACCCATTCTCTGGCTTCCGACCGGCGAAAGCTGGGTACTAAACGACACCCACCCCCTTGCCCCCGTAACTTGGTAGCTGATTTCTGGCTTAGCTTGCAAAGCTGCGTCAAGGGCATCTCCTTTGAGACGGAGACTGCTGCCCCCCCTAGCTATAAGGGTGTCTGGAAGTGCACGCAAAGTTGCGCAAAAAGGGTGACAGTGGGCAATCTTTAGCGACTCCTAATCCGCACTGAAGTCTCTTGACAGCGCCAGTTTCATACCATAGAAAACTAGACTAGTGTACGAATTTCGTAAATAATTTGTCAAGGCTGCAAATAGCAGCATATTATAGTTTTCCAGTGGATCCCTGAGCATTGCTTTATCCCTGGAAACACCGAGGCGGATGCACCAAGCACACTCCAATGCCCTCACTTCCGGCTTTCCGTTATCAACATGCGCGTTGGGCCGTTTCTTGCAGTCCATGAGTGATCAAATGAACGAAAAGATGTGGCTTGAGCCAAACCATAGAGGGTCTGATCTGCGTGCCATCGATCCAGTGATTTGGTTTAATATTTCATTACCCATCAGCTGAAGTTTAGAAACGCTCCTTCACCGCTTGCGGTTAGGAAGGGCTCACACGAAGCACTTTCTTCATAGAATTTGCCGCGCATACAGCCCACGGTTTGCGTGTGGTCAAGCAAACGAGAATGTGGCTCGTCTATTATCGGACTGCCCAGTGCACGACAACCTGAAGTCACGATTGAAGAGACACTGGAGCGCTCTTGACAAAAGACCCTTAAGTGTATAAGAGCTCTTAGGCCCGTGGCCAACGTGTGACCTGCAAAAGCGAGCACTTGTGGCGTTGAGATCAGTCCTTGAGGACAGCGGCATCCTTGGGAAACATTGGTGTAGTAGAATTGGAGGCAACGCTAGAGCTCTTACCTCTCGGTGAGTGCTCGATTCAATATCTTTGTTTTTTGTTTTTGCTGTGTTTCCTGCTAACAAACTTATTTTTTGTTTTTGTGAATAAGTGGTTCAATAGCGTTGTTATTTACTTTTGCTGTGTATGCTACAAATAAGCTTATTTTTTGTTCTTCTGTCCATGTTTATTGATACCTCTTAGGTACATTGTGCTGTGTACTGTCCACTAAACTTTTACACCGTTTATATTCGCTCATTAATGTTGCTTCTCCTGACGCTTGTATAATATGTTGTGCACTGTTAGTGTTATGTCATGTTGAAATGTATATTGTCGTAACAAGTAGTTGTTATGAACTGGTGATAAGGAGCAGCCGGAGCCGCTATACAGCACCAACCTCTCCATTATTGTTCAAGTAAATAATAAAAAATAGCCTTCCCCTGATATTGCCAGCATTGTCGTCCTTTTAAAGCGGGTCTTGTAATCGCGTCATAACACTGCGGAGCGACGCATACATTTTGAAACAGGGCAACCGCGGAGACTGCACAATATGAGTGAGCACACATTCGTGTACACACGTAAGTACCGCTCACCTTTAAGGAAGGCTTGTCTGCGTAACCGAACAATTAGGAGTGTGCTTCAGGCGATCAAGAAGATTGTTAGCGATCTCACTATCACAATTGTCAAGAGCTGAAAAATAAATAAAATTTGTTGTCCATGTTCCTCAACAGTGAAGAGGTGCTTTTTCTTCTTTCATAATCATAACCACTCTTATTCGAGTTCCTTCGGATACCGACTCCATAGTACCTAAACGCGAGATTAGAAAAGCCATACAAGAGCTTGCAATTCAAACATGAAGCATGAAGCCAGCACCACATTGCTGTGTTGTGGAGCAATTGTAGTCTTTAGTTCTCATTTTAATTTATTTTGTTAACATTTTAAAACACTTTGCAGTATAGTGCAGGGGAACAGTAGTGTAAGTTGCACCTTGTGCATCAAATTGCCCCGAACGCCGAAAAAATTATAGGAGCAAAAATTTGCTCATGACATTCCCTCGTTCGACGTATTTATAACTGTGATATCCCTCACACATACAACCACCCCTCCTTCGTGCATTTCCACAGAGTTCTTTCGTGCGCAGTTTAGACACTGGCAGTGCTTGACTCTACATCGTAAAATACAGCCTGCATTTCTGTGCAAAGGAACTATGCGAGACGCTATGAAACGAATGTGCGAACCTAAAACGCCTCATCGAGTATTTGCAATGCAAGATTTCTTGACCACCCGTCTCAATCAAGCGAGGATTGCCTTCATTATGCATACAGAAAGATGTCCTCATGAAGAACTTCGCAGGGAACAAAACAGCCTACCTCCATGTTGCACCTCCAAGTCTTCGCGAAGAAGTTCTAGAGGCTTCACACGACTAACCTGACAGATGGATACCTTGAATTTTCTCGCAAACTCCGCCGCAACAAAAGACACCTCCTATGCGACTAGCATGACTCCTGTACCCTATTAAATCCCCCTCATGACCCTTCAAGCAGATCTGCATGGACCAACGCCACCTAGAGTAATTCTTCCAGGCCGAAGTGCTCCCGTGGCCACATGACCAAACGTCATTATTGTGGGGCCGTCGTCTACGGCACGGCGGCAGCTGCAGTGGGCCAGTGGCATGCTTGAGCGTGCGTCCATCTTGCCGTCAAACGCGCGTTGTCACTGAAAAACGCGGTCGTTTGCTCGAATATTTCCGTGCGTGAACCGCAACGGCGACTGACATCGGTGTATATTGCGTGTTATGTGGGCCGAATAGGGCTGTGCAGAATTAGAACCAATTGGTAAATGCCTAGAAAGTGTTGTGTGCTGCCGTGCAAAGGAAATTACAAGACAGGCCCCAATGTGTACGTTTTCTCGTTCCCTAAAGCCGACGAAACAAGAAAAGCTTGGACACGTTCAACTACGCTCGAAAACCTGGTCGTGTCAGCCAACTCCAGGTTAAGAAATTTTTTATGCTTATTATTTTCCGAGTAGATTTGCTTCTACCCTTAGTCTTGCATGCTGTTGAAGGTGGGGATCGGTGTCGCTTCTCGACGCAACCTCGGTCAAGAGGACGCCCGCTCCGACCCGGACAGGAGTGCCGCTGAGTGAAGGAGTTCGTTAATGGAGAAAGAAAACTTGGCTTTAACTACATATTTACAACCATGTGAGCTCAGAAGTGAGCTGCTTCAACTGCGCCCGGCGTCCAGATTTATACACTTCTTCTTTCCTAAATTCTCTAGGTTGGGGACGCCTTCGCTGTGGTAAGAGTGGTCGAAATTTTTCACTCGCACGCACAAACGGACACCTCTGCACACATGGACACGCCCCTGGCATAACTTGAGACCGAGAGAGAGGGGGACGCTGTCGGAGTCCGGCCGGGCCACGGTAGGTAACGTTAGCCGGCCCGCCAAACTCCCACGATCGGCGACCCCTATTCTTCATTCGAAGAATCCGACGTGCAAAGCCGAATTACCAGGTCTGGAGATAAACCATATTGGTTGTGCCATTAGCGAGGCCGGCGAAGCCTGTGGACGAACGGCTGCGGCTGCATTGGAGACTTCCGAAAGGGACTTGCTCCCACGCTGGAGCTCTTGCTCGTTCGTATCCCGGGAAATCAGATTGGTTGTGCCATTAGCGAGCCTGGGAAAGGTTTGAAGATAGCCGTGGCCGCTTGCTGGCGGCGGCGGCATCAGGGACTCCTGGAAGGGGATTTAAATTCTCAGAATCCTGCTCCCCGTTTGGTCCCACGCCACGACTGGGCGAAGCGCGGTAATGGCACCACGCTGACACGTGGCGAGAGTTGCTGCCTCGGTGGCACATCTCGAGACCTGCTGGCACCAGTCCTAAGAAAGCCTTGCTTAAAACTATTTTGTGGCACGTAAAGGATAAATACGTCGCGCATAGCCCGCAAAGTCAAGTAGCCGTACTTATAATAGGATATTTTTCTTTTGTTTAGGTATGGGAGCATCACTTTAAAGCCGAAGACATCGTTCGAGAAGCAAGCTAGATTGACCAGGCCACCGGCCGCACAGTGACCGCGTCGCTCTCACGTTGGCAGCTTCGACCTGAAGCCGTACCGACGGTATTCCCCGATTGCCCAAGTTACCTGCCCAGAAAAAGATCTATATGAGAGGACCCAGAGAGCACGCGTATGCGCTTAGATGCCGCTGCCTTTGAGAAAGTGCTCGCGGAGTCGATTATCACTGCCCAAAATGAGGACGAAGTAGATAAGCTCCAAAAGTCTTTGGCAAACTTGGTTCGATGCACGCAGCTGACATTTTGGCATGTCATCGAATGCAATGAACACGTCCTTTTGGCTCACATTTGTAACGATGAGGCTTCTTGGATTAAATACTCTGTTGGTATAAAAACCGGCCTAACTCTGAGATTATAAACGTCGCAAAAGCACCAGTGAAGCGGCTCCGGTCCAAAGTGCTAGTTCCGTCGGCGGTGGACAGCAAATGATGGCTGCTGGATTTGCTTTAGGGATTCGAGGAGTTCAACAGTGCCGTGCGTTCAAGTTCTCAAAGCTCAGACTTCGACATCTGCGAGACTCGTTTCTCTTCTGAGCAAAATATCCGCAACGCAAGGAGACGATAACTCTCCGACCATTCAACTGCTGGCCGAGCAACTGAAGCTGATGTCAACAAAAAAAAAAAGAACGACGGCGCTACTCTGCTGACTTCTTGGTTTACTGCTGCATACTTTTTACAATATTGCCTCATGCATACAAATACATGTGCAGTAACGGGAGCATTATCATGCCACACCCAAGGAATATTAGGTCAAAATGTTCCTCACTCAGGATAAGCCCCTAATTAGAGAAGCAAGACAGCATATTCCTTCGCTACATGGCCAAGAAGAAATCCGAGTTGAATGAGCAGCAAAGCTTCGTGACTTTGATGGTGGATGAAATTCGCGTAAAAGTTCTTTTTTGGCTAAAAGGGGGGCAACATCGCTGGTATCGCGTTGAACAATGTAGAAGCAGCAAACAGTGCATTTTAATTTATGGTACACAGCATCATGTGCAAGTATAAGGAGGTTGCACACGCTGTACCTGTGCATAAGGCCAATGGGAAATTTCTGCACAAGGTTTTGGGAGACGTCGTTCGCGGCTAAGAAAATAATAGATACAAAGTCATGTGCGTTGTGACTGACAAAAACGGTGTTCATCGAAGCGCGATGATGCCTTTTAAGTACTCTGTACCAAGACCCCCCAAGCCACACTAAAAAAATCACGGGCAAATGATTTAGTATTTCCGCACACATCAGATCCCCACCGGCCATTGTTCTTTGTTATTGACCCGGTGCACCAACTGAAGTGCGGACGCAACAAGTGGTTAAAACAAAATGACCAGTATTTCTGGTTCCTTGACTTTGTACCAAGCACAACGGAAGAGCGGTGCATGCATCATGAGCTTTTTAACACCATCAAAGACGCATATAATTTAAAGAGTGAGCAGTTGCTCCGGTACGGCTGCATTCTGTCCAGGAAAGCTCTTTCTCCAACAGATTTTGAGAAACAGGATGTTAAACTTGCTTTGCAGGTATTGAGTGAGTCCGGACCAAACTAGACCGAAAGAAACCGCCAGTTTCATCAATATTAGCGTAAAATGGTGGAAAGTTGTCAAAGTCAAAACTCTTTTCAAAGGACTGAGACTAAGGGCTGAATATCAAAAACCTGTCTACCCTTCTCACTCGACTTGAGGCTTTACTTTTTGAGAAATTTCTTGTGCTGGTTGGAGGAATGGAAAGAAAGTCGCGAGGATGCCTGCAAGTTGCCAGTAGAAGCTAATGGCGCCCTTATTCAGACGATTCAATTATTTGTTGAAATTGCAATATACTCCCTTGAGGAGCTCAAGATGTCCATTGTGCTTCTTGGGAAGTTCCAGACCGACATTCTATAAGACCGCTTTGGATGTTACGGACGAGTGGCTGGTTCGCAATATCATTTGTTCGTAAGGCAAATCTATGAATGTGAGAATAAGTTACCACTACAAACCCACTTCCAAAAATGAGCGCGGTATCTGCAATCGAGAACGAGAAAAATCAAAATTGGGTAGGGCTGCAAATGCAAGCAGCCGTGCCAAGCGGAATATTCAACATTGTTGTGACCGAACAGGTGTTGTCAAAACTGAAGGATGAAGTTCTAGTCATTGCATATGTAACTGGTTAGTCGGTGCACATCGCTCTGAAGAGGTTGAAATGCGAAAAATTCAAAGCTGTTGGCAATTGACAAGACTGGCGCAGTTTCGCATGAAAATCAATGTGCACTCTTGTCAAAGAAATTGACAGGGAAGGGCTGGTTTATCCAGCAATGCAAGCTATGAATCCTGTGGCTCACAATTAGGTTGTGATGGAAGAGCTGTACAAGCGTGCGGAATTTCTAAAGGTCCAGAACCAGCGCCAAGTGGCTACGAAACACACACTCCAACTGTTCAGCGATGGGGAGCTTTCAAGCTTCGACGTCTGTGAAAAGAGAGATAGCAGTGAAATAGTGCTAAAATATGTGTTGTGGTGCAGCACAAACATTCTCCTGAAAAATTTCTGCCTACGATTAAATTACAAGGTGTCTGACCCGGACAGCAAGACTAGGAATCGCAAGCTGAAAACTCTGACAAATAGATGAATAAAACATGTATAAGCATATAACAAAGACCTGGCTCTCTGCTGTGGTTTTATGTCCTATTTTAGAGCGAATACATCACGCGTAGTTGAAAAAAACGAAAAGGAGTCATCTGACCGCAAAGCTATTATACGGAGAGTACTAAAGCGCTCCTTCACTTGCGCCGGACGACGGCCCGGTCCGGCCTGCGTCACTCAAGCAGCCCCCCAGGTCTTGAACCAGTATAGGCGGCATTGCATGGACCTGCTTGACCCTGTCCCAAATTCAACGTCTGGAATTAAGTGAACCATCTGAGCGACCGACAACCTAACCCGCTATATAAACCGAGGCAAAAGCCCTACCGAACATAACAGGAGAGGAAGTCGCCAAATTTTTCGTGGAGTGCATTCTTCTGCGACCCGGCGCCGCCGATGTGCTCATCACCGACAGAGGAAAAGCATTCACTGTGGAACTAAAGCAAGCCATCCTGCATTACAGCCAAACCAGCCACCGGAGGACAGCTGCATACCATCCGCAGACCAACGGACTGACCGAGCGGCTGAATAAAACCATCGCCGATATGCTCGCCATATGTCAATGCCGAACACAGGACATGGGACGTCATCCCTCCTTACGTCGTCTTCGCCTACAACACCGCAGTGCAGGACGCCACGCAGATTACGGATTTTAGGCTCGTCCACGGCAGGGAGGCCATGACCACTCTTGACGCCATGCTGCCCAACGTTACCGAAGAAGAGAACGACGACATTGCCGCCTACCTTCAACACACAGAAGAAGCCCGAAGACTTGCCCGATTAAGGATCAAAGACCAGCAGCGGACCGAAGCCAGAAGGTACAACCTAAGAAGACGCAACGCGGAATGCAAGCCAGGAGACCAAGTGTGGGTTTGGACACCCATTCGCCGCCGTGGATTGAGTGAAAAGCTTTTGCGCCGCTATTTCGGCCTGTACAATGTTCTTCGTCGGCTCGGCGAACTGGATAATGAAGTCATTCCTGACGCAATGACTGCATCACAGCGATGCCACGTACGACCAGAACTTGTCCATGTCGACTAAAGCCATGTGATGCGCGCTAAGGACGGTGTGTTTCCACACTTTCCGATTATTTTCACAAGATCAGTTTTATTTGTTGCGAGTCGCCTTATTTGTTTAATGCATCGGGTTGATGCTTCCTTGAAAGGGCACCAATGCCGCGAATTTCTCCGGTGTTTGTTCATTCTTCAAAGCTGCCGGCACGCCGCTTTATCGCTTTGTTTGCAAAGCAAAACGCGACCAGATCTATCTCAATTGATCGCATGCAAGCAGAGCCGATTCTATTTTGTTCCAGAATGTTCTAGTAACTTTGCACTCTTTATCTCGAAAGTTCGCTATCAGCTTTAAATTGAGCACGGCCGACAGCAGCGGGAATTCTGTTCGACGACCGCCGAGCATGCTTGTTGCTACGCAGCCGTGGAGTGGTTCAGTTAATTGTGGGCGCAACTCAGCTAAATAAAGAGTTTTGTTTACACACAATTTTCGCAGCCCTTTCTGCTCTCCCGACTGTAGTCACCATTTCGTGGCAATATACCTATCAGCCTGCTGGTGGGACACCTGTTTAAAAGTGAAATTCGTAAAACACATGAAAAACCGTATTTAAAGGGCCCACATATAGCTCCCAGAACAGATATTGACGAAGAACTATGGGAGCATCTTTTAGAATAATGGAATTTCAGTTAATTAGAAGTGGTCATCCAAACAAAATTAAAATGAGTAAAAGAAGCAAATGGCTGGAAAATAAGAAAAAAAGCCGGAAAACTAGTGGTACAGGGTTGAGGAGGCCATCAAACGAACATGAATGGCTTCGAGAAGATATAGAGAATCCTGAAAGGCGCAGTTTTCTGTAGATGCAATAGAAAGATAATAATAAACACATCGACAAAACAAATATGAACTACAGATCTTCATCCAGGGAAAAATAAAACAATCAAGTGATCGCTGCATGACTACTAACATTTGCAGTACAACTGACAGTGGACCAAAAAAAATTCGGAATCAACAAAAACTTTCTTGGTAATATGAATCAAAGAAAGCAGGAACAGATGCAGATGTTGCCGGAAATTGTCTATGGGAGAACGGTGAGTTTAAGTGGGTTATATTAGTTATAGCTGAGTCACTTAGTAACGGAAGTAGGGTAGTTCCCCTGAATAGAGAAGCGCTAGCAGACAAGATAACCGTATTCAATTTAGATTTCAACTAATCAAACTAGAAATAGGCAGTGACAAATAGTTCCGAATCTATCACAGCAGGGATATATGAAACTACAATAGAGCTAATTCATGTACCTGGTGCAAATATTAAGAAAGTGCTGTTAGAAACGTTCGAAAAATCACAGGATGTTACGAAATTCAAGACAGATTGCGACAGAGTGAGACAAATTTGGTTCATAATAGTAAAGGAGATAAGGTCAACATAAAATCCTGTATTTCGATTACGTCCACTTCAGTTACCTATAAGAAGGCAATGCACGCAGTAAAATAAAAAATGCCGATGTAATGGGACCGACAGGCGCAGCGCAGCGAAGAAGCGAACGAGTTCAAGCGGGACAACGAAGAAGCAGACGAAGTGCAGCTGGGTTTTTGGAACGATGCCTGTGAGTGTGCCCGTCGTGTCGCCGGTCAACCAAGACCAACCGACCTGTGCTTCAAATAAACGCCTTGACACTTGGTGGAGGTGCCTCGGTTCCCGTCCCGGTCCTCATCCTGGAACTTCGAAGTGGAACGCTCCTCGTCTCCGCCACCATGCCGGAAGGTCCGAGTGAACCATCGCAGCCCATCCCTGCCACCGTACTCTGTCACGGGGTGCAGCGCCAGCGTGACCCTTCTCCATTTAGTGGCACCGATGACCAAGACGTCGACGATTGGCTGGCCTCCTATGAGCGCATCAGCACTTACAATCGGTGGGACGATTCCGTTAAACTTAGCAACGTCTTCTTCTATCTAACGGACGTTGCCAACCTATGTTTTCGCAACCATGAGGCCGATCTTCCCACCTGGTCGTCCTTTAAAACGAGCTTCGCCGACGTTTTCGGCCGCCCCGCCGTCCGGAAGCTTCGCGCCGAGCAACGTCTTCGTGCTCGATCTCAGCTCCCTTCCGAGACGTTCACAAGCTACATCGAGGACATTGTTGACGTGTGCAAGCGTGTCAACCCCTCCATGTCCGAAGGGGATAAAGTCAAACACATGCTTAAAAGCATAGCCGATGACGCTTTCCAGATGCTGCTGGCGAAGAACCCCACCTCCGTTACTACCGTCATCCAGCTGTGCCAAAGCTTCGACGAACTCCGCCAGCAACGCGCATCTACGCGGCAGTCCGGAGCGCCTGCGGGGGGTCTTGCTGGCTTGGCCCTTGGTGGCTCGTCTGCTGAGCAGTCCCTGTTCATGCAGCAGGTTAAAGACTTCATCCGCGAAGAGATCGCTCGCCAGCTTTCTCTGCTGCATCACATTCCCGACCCCGTCTGCCCTCCGCACGACCTGGCGCCATCTCTCACGCCCACTATCCGTCGTGCTATTCAGGAGCAGGTCGCTGCAGTTCTGCCATCCAGTCCCCCACCTCCTCCTGTGGCAGCGCCGCTCACCTATGCTGAAGCAGTCACCGGTACACGGCGCTCGCCCACCTCTGTCGCCTACCCTAGCAGCCCAGCCTTTTATGCTCCACCGCCGTCTATACCCCCGCCGCAGGTCCCGGTTCATCGACCCCGCCGAAACCCTACGAACCCCTGGCGTACCGAGGACAATCGACCGATATGCTATTCCTGCGGTCTTCCGGGCCATGTCGCACGCTTTTGCCGTCAGCGATCTCCTCGTTCTGGCGATTTCATGCGCAATTTCCGCTACGATTCCGGGCCGCCCTTGCCTAATGTCTCTTCTGTCTCCTCTACACATCGCTCCCAATACCCTACTCGCCGCTCGCCTTCCCCTCGTCGACGTTTCATTTCTCCGATGCTCCGCCGCCCGGACCCTCTCCCAGAGGAAAACTGACTGCCGCAGTTCAGGAGGCAAGAACTGCGTGTTTTGCCAACTTTTTAAGTCCTCCGTGTTCTCCTGCTAACGTGATTGAGGTGTCTGTTGAAGGCGTCCCCGTTCTCGCGCTCGTTGACACGGGTGCTGCAGTGTCAGTAATTAGTGATGCTCTTCGCCGCAAACTTCGTAAGGTGACAACGCCGCTGTCTGACTTTTCACTACGTACGGCCACCTCTCAGCGCATCCACCCCATCGCAGCCTGCACGGTCCGCGTTTCTATCAACGACGTCGCCTATACCATCGAGTTTGTTGTGCTGACCGCCTGCTGTCACGATGTCATCCTCGGCTGCGATTTCCTCTCGACCCACCGTGCAGTGATTGATTGTGCCCGTGCGGAACTTGAGCTTTTTCCCCTGTGTGATGTTTCGTTGTGTGACCTACCTGTGCGCTCCGCTAAGCTTCTTGTAGCTGCCGACACCGACATACCTCCCTCCTCTTCAGCCCTCGTTCCGCTCCGCCCCGACTCTTTCCTCAGCGGCATTGTTCTTTTCATACCTACCGCAGCAGCCACTCGCCATCAGCGCCTCCTCATTCCATTCGCCGTTGTCTCGATTTCCGATGGCCACTGCGCCATCTATGTCACCAACCCATTTTCTTGCCCGTCGTTTGTTCTTCGCGGCGAATGCCTCGGCTCTATTGAAGAACTGGACCCTGCTCTTGCTTCCGAGTTCTCCGATACCCGTGCCTGCTCCCCAGTTACTGCCTTAGCCTGTTGTGCGACAGCGTCCGATCCGATTTCCATCGACGTCTTTCGTCGTAACATCGCTCCCGACCTTCCGTCCGCTTACCGTGACCACATCTTGGAACTTCTCGGCCGCTTCCGCAACTCTTTCGACCTTTCCCAGCCCTCCTTGGGGCGCGCATTGGCCGTCTCTCACACAATTGACACTGGTACCCACGCTCTTTTGCGTCAGCGACCGTACCGAGTCTCGCCGAGCGAGCGCCGCGTCATCCGTGACAATGTTGACGACATGCTTCGGCGCGGCATAATACAGCCTTCTCACAGCCCTTGGGCCTCTCCTGTTGTCTTGGTGACGAAAAAAGATGGCTCCATCAGGTTCTGTGTGGACTACCGCCGTCTCAACAAGATCACACGCAAGGATGTTTATTTTCTATCCCGAATCGACGACGCACTGGATTCCTTGCAGGGAGCGGAGTATTTTTCATCCCTCGACTTACGCTCCGGCTACTGGCAGGTCCCGATGGCAGCGAACGACAGGCCGAAAACCGCTTTCGTCACCCCAGACGGCTTGTATGAGTTCAATGTGATGCCATTCGGCCTCTGCAATGCTCCAGCCACATTCGAAAGGATGATGGACACTATTCTCAGTGGCCTCAAATGGGAAACTTGTCTGTGTTACCTTGATGACATTGTCGTTTTTTCCAAATATTTTTCTTCTCATCTGCACCGCTTTCAGCGCGTACTCACTAGCCTTACTGACGCCGGCCTCCAACTAAACTTGAAAAAATTTTACTTCGGTGCAACGCAGCTCACAATATTAGGCCATGTCATCTCCAAACACGGCGGTCTTCCTGACCCTGCCAAACTTCGCGCCGTCGCTGACTTCCCCAAACCAACCACCTTAAAAGAACTTCGCAGTTTTATAGGCTTATGCTCATATTTTCGCCGCTTCATCCGAAATTTCGCCAGTATCATCGCCCCTTTAACGCAGCTTCTTTCCGGCAGCCCGAACCTTTCGTCTTGGTCCCCCGCCTGCGATACCGCGTTCAGCACTTTACGCTGCCTGCTGGTCTCTCCCCCCATCCTTCGCCATTTTGATCCCGCGTGTCCGACAGAAGTTCACACTGACGCGAGCGGTGTGGGCTTGGGCGCAGTTCTTGCCCAGCGAAAGCCTGGGTATCCGGAATACGTCGTCGCTTACGCCAGCCGCGCCCTCACCAAGGCGGAATCAAACTATTCTGTCACAGAAAATGAATTTCTCGCCATCATTTGGGCAATTGCCAATTTCCGCCCTTACATTTACGGCCGGCCCTTCTATGTCGTCACAGACCACCACGCCCTATGCTGGCTATCCTCCCTCAAAAATACTTCTGGCCGACTCGCCCGCTGGGCTTTACGTCTCCAGGAGGTTGATATACACGTCATTTATCGCTTCGGCCGCAAGCACTCGGACGCCGACGCCCTTTCTCGTTCACCACTCCCATGCGAGTCAACCTCTGCCCTCGTCTGTGCCTTCGAATTCTCTTCGTTCAACATCCCTGATATGCTCTCCGAACAAATGAAGGATCCTTGGATCACCTCGCTGCTAAACTTCCTGAACACTCCCTCGCCGCATCATTCGACCCGGACCCTTCGCCGGCAAGCCCACCACTTCGCCGTTCGTGATGGCCTCTTATACCGCCGTAATTACCTCCCCGACGGCCGGAAGTGGCTGTTGGTCATCCCTCGACACCTCCGTGCTACAATCTGTGCCTCTTTTCACGCCGCTCTACAATGCGGCCACGCCGGTGTACTGAAAACATATGCTCGCCTTCGTCAGCGATTCTACTGGCGAGGTATGTACCGCCACATACGTCAGGACATTCGGTCATGCACCGCCTGCCAACGTCGCATGAAACCTCCCCACTCCGCCGTCGCTCCTTTGCAGCCGTTACCTTGCCCTGGCCGTCCCTTTGACCGCGTCGGTATTGATCTTTATGGCCCGCTTCCAACTACTTCGGCTAATAATCGGTGGATCATCGTTGCCGTTGACCATCTCACGCGTTACGTCGAAACGTCGGCTCTCAAATCTGCTACCGAAAACGATGTCGCTCACTTCATACTACACAGTCTTGTTCTTCGTCACTGCGCCCTGAAAGAACTTCTAAGTGACCGCGGCCGTGTTTTTCTCTCGGACGCCGTCGAGGCCCTGCTCAAGCAATGCCAAATCGTTCATCGCTACACCAGCGCCTATCACCCCCTGACCAACGGCATGACTGAGCGGTTCAACCGCACTCTGAGTGACATGCTCGCCATGTACGTTGACACCGCGCACTCCAACTGGGATCAAGTGCTCCCGTTCGTCACGTACGCGTATAACACAGCTACTCAGACAACAACGGGGTTTTCTCCGTTCTTCCTCTTATATGGCCGGGAGCCTACATCCACCATGGACACCATCCTTCCTTATTACCCTGACCCTTCCGAGACCACCTTACTCTCCGAAGCTCACCTGTATGCCGAAGAATGCCGGCAACTTGCCCGCTCTTTCACCACACAGCAACAATGGGATCAGAAGCACCGTCGGGATTCCCCGGACCCTCCAGCGTCATACCCATCTGGCGCCCTCGTTTGGCTCTGGGTGCCTTCCTCCACTCCCGGCCTCGCCACGAAACTACTGTCTCGCTTTCACGGACCTTACCGGGTTGTCCACCAAACTTCTCCGGTGACTTATATCGTTGAGCCGCTCGTTCCCTCTTCGGACCACCGTCGCCGGGGGCGCGAAACTGTGCACGCTGAGCGCCTCAAGCCTTACTATGACCCGCCCATCCTCTTTACTCCGTAAGTCGCCAGGATGGCTCCTTTTTCGGAGGGAGAGTAATTGTAATGGGACCGACAGGCGCAGCGCAGCGAAGAAGCGGACGAGTTCAAGCGGGACAACGAAGAAGCAGACGAAGTGCGGCTGGGTTTTTGGAACGACGGCTGTGAGTGTGCCCGTCGTGCCGCCGGTCAACCAAGACCAACCGACCTGTGCTTCAAATAAACGCCTTGACACCGACATGAATCAAAAGTAATAAGATGTCGGGAAAACTTGAGAACGGTTTGAGAGATGGTCGGCGCGTAGATGATAGCCTGTTGTAGCTTATACAAGTAATAAAAAAAAGCTAGAAACAAAAAATTAGAGAAGACATTTAGGCTCCGCCTTAAGGGTATGACGAGATAGCGTTAATGCTTATACATGCGGAATTGCGCATTCTCGACATTCGTACACCTCTGGTAATCCTCAGACCAGTCCTTGCGCAGGGATGCAGCGGTTAAGCGGTGCACCACAGCTCTGCGACGGCAAGTGCTGTCACCGAAGCGGATTTTGCGATCCAGGTTGCTTTTGGCAGCAGCCTCTCGCGACCAATGAATAATTTCACCGCCATCAGCCACGGTTGTCAGTTTGCTCATAGTGCATGCAGTGGACAGGTTGTTATGGCGCCACAAGGTCACGTGATCTTGGGGGCCGACCTAGGCTGCTTCTCGGGAGATATTTCACTCACAATGCCGACAAATACTACGCGGTATTTTCTGCAGAAAGGGAGCCTTAACGCTATCCGTCACAACGGACTTCTGTATCTAGCATTCCTGGAGATGAGCGCTGCATACGATGACGTAAATAGGGAGCTCGTGTGTAGCGTACCTAAACAAGAAAGTACCGGTCACGATATGATAGAACCACTAAAGGGATTCAGTTAATTTAACGTCCCAGAGTGACTCAGACTATGACGGTCGCCGTAGTGAAGGGCTCCGGAAATTTCGACCACCTGGGGTTCTTTAACGAGCACTGGCATCGCATATTACACAGGCCTCTAGAATTTCGCCTCCATCGAAATTCGAACGCCGAGGCCGGGATCGAGCCCGCGTCTTTCGAGCAAGCAGCCGGGCGCCATAACGACTGTGCCACCGTGCCGACTCGACTAAGTTTAATTTACTGAGATAACAGATTGCGAATTACATGGAACAGAACAAAGAGCGCGACAAAAGTTGGGCACACAAATTATTAAGACGGAGTTGTTCCTCAGTGGTGTTGTTCATGATTTATATAAATATGGAAAGACATGAGAAAGTAGCCTAGGCTAAACATCTCGCGCAAATTAGGTGAAATTATCGTTTAATGTCTAGTTTAAAGTACGCTGAGATATGGTGATATTAGCTGATAACCAAGGAGATATACAGACTCTGACTAGTACATATGAAGAGAAGAGGATGCTCAAAGATTGACCTTTATTTATTCTTTATTCGTACGATACTCGCAGCGCGAAGAATACAGTATTGATGATATTCAACGAACTACAACTCATGTGCTTATTTTACAAGGCCATCACACACACAAGGGGAAAACAAGAGTAGCTGAAGGCATGGCAAAATGACGCTCAGATTTACATTATAAACCGCGAAGAGACTACTAGGGCCAAAGGGTGCTATACAGAGGTATTTGTAAAAAAAAAACTTAATTGCATCAGGGCTTGTTTTTGGAATCCGGTTTTGTTCCTAGGCGCAGAAGTTAAGTCCTGGCTAGAAAAAAAAACCAGAGAGCTGTAAACAGGTTGTTATCAGATGCTCACGGGAAAACCATAAAATAGGCAGCACGAGGGGTCATGGGCAGGGCATCCTTTGATTCGCGGGAAGCACAAAGTGAAATATCGTATGACGAACGGCTCAGGGAACTACACGACAAGAGACGACGCAACGTATATAACATTATGTAAGGAAAATCATTTATTCAAAGTGGCGGAAAAGGATTAGAAATCTACCCAGTAGGAATGCAGGGCACCGGAATGGAAAAATAAAAAGTTTTGAATGCCAGGTAAAGAGGGCACGTCAAATGCGGATTAATTCAACTGCAAAAACGCAGACTCTCGACTCGTACAGAAAATGTACAAGTTAAATCACGAAGCAAAAGTCCTCTGATAATTTAAAAAGCAGCATAATGATATTTAAAGCGAAATCAGGGTGACAAGTGTACTACATATGGTAAAGCTGTAGAAACAATCCAATATATTTCATCAGACTGTGACAGTACGGATACAGATGTAGACAGAGGCACAGTCACTATCTCTAATGCACTATGGTTTAGCGATAACAAAGGTAACGTAAATGAACCTTTAGTTGGCGTTAGGAAGCAAACGATTGGATGATTGCCGGCTCCAAAACGGGGCAGTGATGTAACGATTCAACATCATAATTAGAAAGCAGGTTTGCTGAAAAGTGAAAAACAAACTTATTTTCCTTCTAGAAGGAAGCATTTTTGAAAGCGCTCGTAAACTAGACAGATTGGCTAGATAGATATAATGAAAAATAACGCGCATGAACGCACTCGACAGCACCCTGTGTGAACACGGACGCCCCTAACGCCCACCTGTTCATTGCGCACACACGGACAAACTATGAATTTTCAGACGAAAGCGAAAAAAGTGCAATTTTAGTACCATAACTGCGTTCCATAGATGATCATATACTTCAGCTCTTTTCTAATCTCCGCTTCCATAGGTATTACAATTCTGAAAGAGCCATCTTTATATCTCAAAAAGTTTATTTTTGAACTTTTCGGCGGATTTCGGTGAAGCACCCTGCGTTTGCCCTTTAGCGTCCTGAAGCTAGACGTGGGCTTATGAGGCGTGGCGTGATGAACGGCTGTGGATCAATTAGCACCATCAAGGGCCCTTTTACGCGTCGTAATATCGCACAGCGCACAAATGTGAACTAACTTTCTCTTCGATAGAAATGTGCTTTTTGAGGGCGGGATTCGCTCGCGCGACCTTAAGTCGAGCAGTCGCACACTTTAGCAAGTGAGCAAATACGCAGAGTGCCCGGTTACTGTCAACTAACAGTTTACCCGCTTTCAACGAACTTTGAAGTCTGAACGGGTATTTCCGGTCCGCTGTGAGGTAAATTATGCTGGAGTTTAATGATAATCAATATATTGTAGAAGACTATCCCTACTGATTACAACTTTCCATGCCATAATGACCATCAAGCGAGAGTTATAAAAACAGCAGTAATGACAGGCCCGCTGCGCTACTCGTCATGAGAACATTAGTTTTTGTTTAGCATAGATGACATAAAATAGCGAATGCAACATTTCACTTTGTTGTAAATAATCGCACCCAGGACGCTCAACAATTAGAAAGGAACATCATACACTCAAAGCTCCAAGAGGCGATATTCAGGCAACCATACTTATTATTATGACGCCACTTCCAAAATTGCTGAATCTTGAGAGCGTGAATTAGCCTTCATGTACTGCTTCGTTCTGTGACCCCAAGCATGCTTCTTGGAATTTGCCTCATACGTAGTCATGGCCATATTTCTGCAACCGCTGCACATCTGTCCCACTTCTGTGCACCGCTCACCAGGACCTCTCCTTGCGCTCCTTTATTTGTTCTATGCTTACAGCAATAATAAACACTGCTCCACAGACTGCAGGCCTGATCTGGCTATTAATTACTGTAAACCTAAAGTCGAGCGCGTTTTAGAGGGGGAAAGCTGCATGTGGCTATATTGTAGTGATGAAATGTAAGCTCCGAACACAGCCATCTGTTGCCTCACGATATATAAGGTGAGCTCGCTTAGCATGCTTAAATTTGCGGAATATTCAAGGGTTAACATAACAGCGCTAACCTGCTGAGTGCACTTGAAGGAAAATGAACTTCAGGATTTTCCGGTTGACCCTCGGGGAAGCAGAGATCGTGGTAGCTACACTGCGTGTTTCTCAGGTTCTTACACTCACTGTCAGTCCTCCGGCCCTGTATGACCATAGGCGATACATTCTCATGAACAGCTGCTCCTAGGCCTCTTAATCATTACTCTAGGCTATTAGGGTAACACTTTAGGCAGCACGTGAACACATCAGTTTTCCCATGCAACACATCAGAACAGCGACGGTGATGCCGCTTCTACATGAAAAAGGCTTGTTCAAAGCTACTAGTGCAACCGCACAAACTTTGTATTTTGCTGCTCTTGAGTGGAGACCTACGCAGCTATTTAAAAAAGATTGACGTTACGCCTTGAATTCATTAAAGACATCCCACAAAAAACAGGTACGCGATATTTGACTGATAACAATGAAACCGTGGTTGCGTTAATTTATTGCTTTTTATTCAGATGTTTGGACATTTGAAGACAATGTGGGGGAGCGGCAGTAACCACCGAGGGAAAATTTAAGACGTCTTTCAAAAACTTCTCCTTTTAGGTGAAATTTTCAAGCCCATAATTATTTGTAGATAAAGATGCATGTTACTCACCTTGAAAACGGCGTATATAAAGTAGAAAACGACATAGGAAAAGATGGATGTGTCCTGTTAAATGAAGACAGTGGACAGCATAGTGCGTTACGGGCGAGGTAAACATGACTGTACAATATTTGTCACACTTGATTCTATAAAACAGGAAGGCATCGTCGCAAAAATTCACTGCAAAACATCAAAGGCCCTCACCCGGAGTTTGTCATGCTTTCTCAAAACGTTGTCGTCTTTAAGGTTGTAGCTGGGCTGTAAAATGAGAAATAACAATTTATTATCTTCCTCTTGTACATCCAAAAATAAAGAATAAATGCAGTTTTCGCGACCTTTCTAGCGTGTTTCTTGTATCTATGTTTCTTAGATTTTTCTTCGTAATCATTTCTAATGGAATGAAATATAGCAACTAAATCATGCTGCCGGTGTTCATTTTACTACATCATTTCTATTAGTTTTGTCCTTAAGTATGCGCAATCGGTAATAAGGTGATCACTTTCAGACTTGAACTCACATGCATGCACTGAGACTCCGACGACATTGATCGCATGCTTTTATTCTTCAGTGACAACACTCAGGCGCTTTGCTGTTGGCATAAGACAGACATATCATGCTTTGATTCAGGAACATGCGTGGGATGGAAACATTGAGTCTAACAGCAAGAACTGTATTCTCCCAGCAACACATTCATAGCTTATGCGCTGAAGCCAGTATATGGCTATCAGCCTGGGCAGTGCATCATTTCCTTTCATGATTGAATAAGGAAGAAAGGAGGTACGCACGATGTCTCCCCACTTGAGCACACAGGCAAGGGTCACACTGCCGCAGAAGAACAGGACGGCGGCCACTACCGCCCAAGCGATGAACAGCCGGAGTGACTCCAGAGGCTCCTACACATGCAGTCAGAGGCAGAAAACAGACATGTGAAAAGCTCAGAACAAACGGCTTAACACAGGCCATCAACACGACCATTGGACAACTTTTGAACGCAATGACGACTCCTACGTGTCATATACCAGAGACATAAAACAGTAATAAGTTATTACCGAACTCCTTTGCTTCTTTTGCTTGTGAGGTCACGTGCACTAGCGCGAACGCAGATTACACTATTCACTTTTCGATCAACTGGATGCGACACGACGCAAAAGGGCGGAGTTCACTTTGGTGTTAGCGTGTAGTCGTTCAATCTATTGGGCGTTCATTTCATTCTTTTAAATGGAATGCATTAGATATAAGCCACTTTATTCAATAAGAAAAAGAGTGCACGACCATAATGACAAGATGCTTCTCTCGTGGCGCCATAAATGATTGCGGCGCACCTTTGAAGCGGCACGCCGCGCTAGGATAGCAATTTCTGCAGAAAGGGCTGTCATTATATTTACAAAGACGATTGCCGAACTGCAGCTAAAAGAATTTTAAAATCCTACGCTTGAATGTAACTTAAATCCACAAACTTGGTAACACAGTGGCACGTAGGATTTTCCGCGAGCTCTTCTTTCGGTATTCGAAACTGGGAGAGAGAGCGACGCCAAAATGACATTAGTAACCCGCATCAGACTAGTGTTTTCAAATCAGAACAGGAAACCAGTCTGGTGTGCAGGCGCCAAAAGCACAGCCTAATGTACAATTTAACGGTGCAGCGCGGCGCAATCGCGAAGCTGGCACATCCACTGAAAAGACGACACATCACAAGTGCCGGAGGCGCGCCATAAGATTGTTGTCGCCTTACCGGTGGTCTGGTCGAAGGTGGGCCGCTTTTAAAATTGTTTTTATGAGGCGCTTTAGTTATATGTCTTCAAACTACCCATTAGGTCGTCATTACGAGGGAATTATTGGGGTAAGGGCATACTGTGACTAGTGACAAAAAGGTCTTTAGAGACACGGTGAGAACAAATCCACGCAGTCATATTTCTCTGTAAAAATCATTTCTATGGCTATTTCATTCAATGTTATTATTAGTCCAGCGAAAATTGATCTATGTATTGAGCTAATTCCAAAAAAAAAAAATTTACCCTTACCCGATTCAAGATAATAAAGTGGTAATTTCGTCGGCTTGGTAACAAAACATATATATGTTCAGTCTTTCTCGTCCATGTGTGGTGTTGCGTTATTTGGATGCAAATTCCTGAATTCTACGCCATAAAGGGCTCTGTGGTTGGCCTTTCGGAGTGCGTCGCGGTGTAGCGAAGCCTCTGGCATCCATGAGGAAAAGTGTGCCTGCATAAAGCAGTGTACTTGAGAAACGGATAGGTTATGTCGCCTCCTGCGTCTCATTGTTCGCCTTTCGCACGGAATGAAAGCCGGCATTTCCAAGAATACACCGTATTTTCATCTAGAGTGCGGCAATCTGTTGAAACAGGTCAGCTTGAATTAGTCACCGGTGTTTCTTTATTAATGTGTTCTAGGGAAATTATTCTACAAAGAACAAGTGAGAATAAACATTAGAATAGAAAGCGGAGATAACAATCTCATATTCGAACACCCAGGAAGTAAATAACAAAACAATATGTGCACCAGAAAAGGGCTCTCAAAGGTACAAAAATTGACAGTTGCCGAAAGAGTAGGCCGCAACGCGCGGCATGTGCTTCTCGTGTCCTGCTTTTAGCTTCCTAAAGAACGTAGCAACGATCACAAAGAGTTCTTTTGTGCTCACCAAACCTCGCGCTTCTCTTGACAATGATTTCGCAGCGCAGCTTTATCCGAAGAAGGGCTCATTCACTGCTTGCGGTATGCTGCAACGCGTGCGTTCGCTTCTAGTGCGCTCCGAAATATGCAAATTTGACAGTGTTCGCACACTTAGTTCAAATCATGCTGCAGTTTGACGTTGACGTGCATTGTTAAGTAAGAAAAATTGGTGTCGTGGGCTGCATAAGACTACGGCAAATCTGGCGCACTCCAGAGGTTTAACTTGCTCAATAAACGCAGAAAGGAATTCCTGGTGACTCTAGAAGGTCGCATACAAACTATTTCCTTAGAACTGCATATAATGGTCACTGAACAAAGTCAAACAAACAAAACAATTGACCTTTTGCATTTCATGTGAAATCCTTTGTTTAGAATAGAGCACTATGGGCACAGGTGGCTTATATAGTCTTCAGATCTGTTGCCGTTATATAGCATAATGTGACAAATGCATATAACAGGCATTGACAAAAGTAAAATACAAAACAACTCTTGTTTCACAGAAGACGACAATAGGAAAACTTGGCATATGTAGCCTCCCTGTGACCTTATCTTGCTTGTTATTTTGGTCCTGATGACGTGAGTGCGTAGCTCAAGCTGCCGCTATTGTTTTGTTACGGGACGGAAAGCCAACGAAGAAGGAACATGAAGGATGGTGATGGCATGATTTTATTGGCGCTGGAGCCCTGGCGCAAGCACTCCCGCCAGCGCCACTGTGCAGTTCATCGACTTCTAGTGCGCCACAAGACCAGGAGCCACCGAACGATGGTTCCGATCGCAAACTAGAAAAATGGCACAGACGATGAAACACAGCGCATGCCAATGGGTACGACAGAAGGGATGAACAGAGAAGAGAAGTAGATGAAGGGCTTGCCGTCACGATGAAAGATATGAGCAGATTAGCCGATGACGACCGGGTGAAGCCAGGTCCACGAAGAGTGAAAAGCCACCGGTTACCGGAAGCCTACGCCTAGGACCGTGGACGCACACAACGGCAGGGCTGGGGCGCTGTGTTCTTGTGTGTGGGTGGGTGGTCAGTGGGGTCTCAGGTCAGCGGTTTTGATCTGGGATACGTGGCGTCGTTGGTCATCGTGTCTTCTGGGTTCACATGTGTGGGCGATCATTGAGACTCACATCAGTGGCGGCGGTCTTGGATCAGTGTGGTCGCAGTCATGTCGTCGTGTCTTCTGGTCGGGCTTGAGGCAGGGCAGATAAAATCGGCGGCGTTGGGTCATACCTGGCATGCTGGGATAATGCCGGGAGGTGCGAAACCACGAGCACTTCACAGGAAACATGCGGGCAGCACAGCCCTGAAGCTCCGGGGCCGGGGTAGTAAAATTACCACGCACTTCCGCCAAATGTTGCGCAGCGGCCAGCCAAAGAATAAGGCGCGATGAACAATGTACAAGAGATATTTAATGTCCGCTGACCAAGAGCGAGCGCTCCGTCCCGCACCACTGCCGGCCTCGTCTCCTTCGTCGCAATATGTTCCGCTAAATGTGAATGTCCAAGCGAAGCGAATGACAGAATAGTTATTTAAACTATCTTCAACCACAACTTGCCTTTCTGTGGTTCTATAATAATTATAAAAATGACCTGGACCAGCTGCATTTAGACTGCAGAGAAATAGAGAATCCACGGTATAACGCGGCTTTGTTAAAATACACCCAGAGTAGGCCTGAGCAAACAAAGTGATTAATCGCAAAGGTTTATTTGGTCTTGTTTTAAATTATTTAATGCACGGCAGCTGCGACAAATCATCGTCCACGCCAAACTAGGTGCAGTAATATCTGCAAATTAAGCAGGTTCAATAAAATATTTGGCATAGAAATGCTTTACGAAATGAAAATGGTACGTGCAGTTTAACGTCCCGCATCTGCATCTGGAGTATGCCGGATACAGTATTGGAAGGCTTCGGGCAAATTGCGATAGCCTAGGGGTCTTTAGCGCGCGCTGATATGCAGGTTTTAACGAGTTTTACGATTTGATTTGTACTTTTGTATAAATGACTTAACTATGATGCAGAAAAAAAATAAAAGGCACCTTACAGTTTTAATTAGTAATCGGCGCGGCGCAATAACAAAGGTGTGTTCGCTGAAATATGGCTCTGTACGGGACAAAACTGGCGCTTTGATTTGACCGGATGAACAACGCATACTTTGCTGAAATGCTGATGCGAACTGTTCACTTTAGCTTTGCTTTGGTACGCAAAATTATAAATAAAACTTAACCCGATCTTACAAGCACACTTTAAATTGCTTGCATCCAGGTGGAAAACTGTTTAAGAGTGCGAGTTCCACGTAAACTAGAAGTTCACGCGACCGTCAATGACAGGATTAGAATTCCGATCAGAAGTGCGGTCCTAGGCTCGAGCCGACTTTCAAATAATACCCTTGACTCCTTGATACCAATAGCAAGGTCCAGCGAAAAGAGTCCTAGCTCTTTTTCCTATTTCTGACCCTTTCAGATGCAGCTCTTTACACATAAGTGTGAAAGAAGCGAAACGAAGAGAGTGATGGAAAGCAGACTGCTGTGATGGTGTTTAAATTAACCCTGGTCAATATTACTTGTGGACTGGCCTTAGGGACTAAAAGAGTGCCGCTTCCTTTCAAAAGTTACAAACTGTAAGTCTGAAAAAGCTACAATTTTGGTAATACAGGCAAACATAGCAGACTGCAGTGAAAGCCACGAACCTTTTGCATGCCGCTGAATAGTATGACTCCTGTACAGCTGTTTAGGAAGCACTCCGTGCCGAAGTAAATGTCGAAGTATAGCATGTATTCTGAAAGTAGCGGGAAAGGAGTTTCAGTGAATCATCAGTATATTTTTCAGGTTACTTCTTACGTCATTCGTGATAACTAAGTAATGGATTGAAATGTAGAAATTCTGAACCATCAGCTACAAAAAAAGCCCCACTTTTCTTACTCTTCCTTTTTTAAGCTTACGAAAAGTTGGGCATTGTTGAAAAGCACCCCTCACCTCGAATACCGCCGAACTTGTTCCTGTAGCCCAAGATGATATAGTAGCAACATAGTAGTGCTTGCGTGAGCTGAAACAAAAGATTTGAGCAAAAAAATTATGCGTCTGAATTGCAGAGGAAAGTAGGGATCATCGGCGACTACCCTAGACGAAAACCGTAACATGCACTTCTTAAACATAGTCTTTTGTATTTTAAATATTAATGCTTGGGGAAGCCTTGCTTCCGCGCAAGAAACATATATCGAAGTATCGAGCCGCTGCATGCGATTTGCCACATGATTCGATAAAATACAACAAGCACGCTTAGCCTAGTCGTGGTTGTACTTGATAGCGTTATTTTCTATTTGCGAGGAAGAGCGTCACATATACAGAGTAATTTTTCTTAGCCTCTAGAAATTTTTGTGTTAAAATAATGAAGCATACGTCGGTGCGGTCTGCGCATGTGGACCGGACAACAATAGTGCCACTATGTCTATAATAGACATCATAACATTTGTTTTTTCCACCTCGAAGGAACAAATTAACATTTTAGTTTCAGTTTTAGGGCACAAGATTAAGGTCGCCGGCATCTAAGGCGAATCACGTGTTTAAATTGTGTGAACCGGCATTGTGGTTTGAAGTGTCGAGCGTCAAAAATGTCTTTAAAAGTGTTTTGTGGCAGACTTCCAGTGTTGAAAATATTTCAAATAGCGTCACGGCACGTGCTGTTCTCGCCGAAACCAGGTTAAATTCTTACAGATCAGTCTCTTAATATGCTGCGTTAAAAATGCAAGCGGTATCATTTTATAAACGCGCGAAGTTGGAACGCCAACTCAACGAGCCTTGAAACTGTCTCTTTTCGCTCGATATTTCGAACGACACTAGCGATTAAAAAAATTAAACGCTATAATTTCGCTCCTATGTTGACAGTCTTCGATTTCGCAATACAATCTTACGCGATAAAAAAAGAGAAATTCAAGAGGTAATTTAACTGTTTAGGCTCACAATAAATGAGCTTTGTTGCGTGCGTACTGTACGGCTTGCTTAATTATGTACACGGCCAGACTGCACCCGCATCTCAGTGTTTTAAAAATAAACTGCAAGAAATTCTTAGAATCATCAACATGTGGCGCCAAACCGAGCAACTTTTGGCAAGCAGGCAACCATTATAGCTATTTTATAAAGTCATTGGCCGCATTGCCATTCCTTCAAGCAGAAATTAACTTATGATATTTGGCAAGCATGAGAATATGTAATATCGCATAGACGGTAGTAAAATCAGTCATCGCTAATAATATATGATATCGGTGCCTCACTGTTTCCGAAGACTTTTATACAAAAAGCAAGGATGACACAATTATTTTCTACTTCCCACACCAGAATATAAGTCAGCGAGAGGCATCTATCGCTCAGAGAGCTGCATTAATATGTTCGCATCGGACTACCATATTAGTAGTAGGATTTTGCATGGGCATGTTTTACTGTACAACGGGATGCTCATGGCGATTAGAGAATAACAGGCCTCTTCTAGGCATAGCAACCATTCGCTTATTGCTTTTGACGAAGAAACTTATGCAGCGGAAGGTGAGCTTAAAGATTCCTCGAGAAAGCTCTGCACTACCGTAATCTGTAGTCCCCAAGAGGGCCACTTCATTTATTGACAAATAATACTGGGAAGAAAAATTGCCAATGCACCGAGTGTCATTAGCGGTGTAATACCGGGTGCGAGTGCTCGATTTTAGCCATGCTTTTATCCGTGCACTCGACGCATTGGCCTGCAATGAAGTGTGGAACTTGGTTCGCACGTAAACAAAATTCTGCTCTCATGATGGAAGCATTACGGGAGGGCTTGAATACGAGGCCCGCACATGTTCTTCCCTTGCAGTTTTACTTTTTCAGTTGCTTGCGAGCAGCATGGGTGCTGAATCATCAAAACGTCGTTAAGATTAGGGTATCTTTTTATGAATTGCTCGACGCATTTTAGAGAGCTGATGTATTCTCTTGTCGACTGAGAAAAGAGACAACGCGGAGAGTGGCAAATACAAACCAAGGAAACGTCTGCTACGCAAAATCCTAATCACAGAAACCACGAGGAACATCGCGTTGCCTAATTAACCGTTAATTTACGTACAGAATAGACAACGGCGATCTTCTTGAGGTCCTTGTCGCTAACCATGTTCTTCAAGAAATGGGCTTCTTCTTCTTCTTAAAACATGGCAAGAAGCTGGCTCATCCTTCAGTTTCATCTTCTACACCTGTTTCCTAAGCATGTGCATTTCTTCTTTATCTTTGTCCACTCTTCATTTTCCTTCGTTATTACTGCTCTCTCAGCCCAGAAAGAGCTTTAAATTATTACCAGTGAAAAAGCAAGCGTTAATTTAAAGAGATTCCGATGGAATGCAAGAAATATAAAATATAAAGCAGCTGTAAGACACAAGGGTTCAGCAGAAGTCGCTCTGAATCTATTACGTACCTCGTTCTAATCACAAAAATACTACTCTCAGCCTTGGAGACTTTCACGCGGGATGAAATTAGCCACCGAGACCGAACAGAATAACCCATTCTGTTTCACTAGTGCACTTCCAAAGTAGTAAGTACGGTATGCAACGCCGCACATTTGTATTTTTCGTTGATATAGGCAGAAAAGGACGATTCAAATGATCTACCAGTGGTTGGTGCCACATGGAGGACTATTCGTTCTTCGTCTTGTTGTAAACTAGAGGTACCACCGTACGATTATAATGTTTGGTCTTTCTCTCCACAAAACAATGTTTCCTTTACCAGATGGCCATTGCAGAGAAGGTCGGTGAGGCCAATCCTATGTCTTCTCAGGCCAAAAGCTTACATGCACTGCTTAGGGCTGCTTCTGTTGAGAGATTACTTATTTTCGTTTTTATGCATGCTTTCTGGGAACCTGAAAACATAACTTCCCAGGCATGCGACTTGAGTTGCAAAGCTATCTTAAAGTTAAACACTAATTTGGCTTTCTCGATTGATGAATATAATAACAGTACCACTCGTATTCACTTTTTATACCATTACGTCATGACCACCAGCTTGCTGATAACACGGCTAAAGGATATGGTAGTTGGGTATTTCCGCTCCACACCCATGTGACAGATGCCTTGTGGCAAAGAATAAAAAATAAATATTTAGCATGATGCAGCGAGTATGAGAAGGTAAATAATGGCGGCGCGTTTAAGAGACAGGAGATAAGAAATTGTGTTAGAGAACAGAAGAATAATGTGAACTTAGCCGAAATGAAGCGCAGCAATTGCACATGGGCGGTGCGTGTAATAATGACAACATATAACCAATCTGCAGCGATGGCGCAGAGGTAGAGCATCTACCTCGCCATCAAGAGGACTGGAACTCGAGTCCCGGTGCCGCGCATTTCTCCACCAGGTTGGAAACTGCATATGTCAATGAAATTGCATATCCGCGGGCTGGGTGCGGCCTGATCTCGGCAACAAGAACCGACAACACACTCCCTCGCCAGAACAAGATTTGGCCACCCTGGTGTAGTACTTGGCCACAACATTCTATGAACAAACCAAATAACCCTCCGCCCTCAGTCCCCAGCGGCTGCGCAGCAACTGACCAAGGCGGAGGTAAGACCTGTGACGCAGCTGAGGGTGCAAGTAACCTCTGTCTCCGTACAGGCGGCTATTGGAATGTGTACCTGGCAACGTTTAACGCTAAAACCGTATCTAGTGAGGCTAGCCTAGCAGTGCTGTTCGAGAAACTAGCGGGCAATAAATGGGATGTCAAAGGGCTTAGTGAAGTTAGCAGAGCAGGTGACGCGTTTACAGTACTAAAGGACGGGCACATACTGTGCTATCGAGGATTAGCGGATAGACGAGAACAAGGTGTGGGGTTCCTCATTAAGATTTAGCTGGCAAAGTAGAGGCGTTCTGTAGTATTAACGTAAGGGTGGCTGCTCTCGTAATTAGGCTTAATAAGAGATACAAGCTGAAGGTGGTGCAGGCCTACGCACCTACATTAAGTCATGATGGCCAGACTGTTGAAAGCTTCTATGAGGACGTGGAATCGGCAACGAACAGATTAAAATCGCAGTACACTGTACTAAATGGGCGACTTCAATGCGAATGTGGGCAAGAAGCAGGCTGGCGACCAGGTGGTAGTTGACTATAGGATAGGCTCTAGAAATAGCAGGGGAGAAATATTACTAAAGTTCGCAGATAGAAATAATTTACGGATCATGAATACCGTCTTCCCCAGACCAGAGAGCAGGAAGTGGACCTGGAAGAGCCCGGATGGTAAGACTAAAAATGAAATCGACTTCATACTATGCACTCAACCTAGCATCGTTCAAGATGTGGACGTCCTCGCAAAGGGGCGTTGTAGCGACCACAGACCGGTAAGGTCACGAATTAGCTTAGACTTGAAGAGGGAACGGAAGCAGCTAGTGGAGAGGAAGGTTAACAAGCTAGCTGTAAGAGGGAAAGTAGAAGAATTCAGGATATTGCTGCAGAACAGGTATTAAGCTTTAAGTGAGGAAGGCGATCCTCATGTTCATACAATGAACGACAGTCTGACAGCTATCATTATGGAGACGCAGTAGAAGTAGACAAGGACGGTGCAACAGGATACCGCCAAGCAATCTCAGGAGACGAAAGATCCGATTAAGAAACGTCAAAGCATGATGGTGTCTAACACTACAGGCAGAATAGAACACGCAAAGCTATAGAAGTGTAAAAATAAGCGCAGGTTAACCGACATAGAGAAGTTTAATATGGAGAGAATCGAGCATGCTCTAAAGAACGCAGGTAGCCTAATAGCGGTGAAGAAGAAACTAGGCATAGGTAAATACTAGATGTATGCGTTGAGAGACAAGGAGGGCAATTTCAGTATAAATATAGATAAGATAGGTAAACTCGGCGAAGAGTTTTACACAAATCTATACAGCAACCAATGTAATCAGAACGTTAAGAATAAAGACAGCAGCGTAGAGCAATGCGGCATCCCGCCAATAACCAAAGAGCAAGTAAAAAAAGCCTTAGTAGCAATGCAAAGGGGAAAAACCGCTGGTAAGGATCAGGTAACAGCTGAACTGTTGAAGGACAGATTGAAGATGGTGCTACAAAAACTATCATCTCCGTATGCGCAATGCCTTATGACATCGACGTTACGGGAAGCTTGGAAGAGCGCAAACATAATCTTAATTCGTAAGAAAGGACACGCCAAGGACTTGGAAAATTACACACCGATCAGCTTACTGTTCGTTGCCTACACGGAATTTACTAAAATAATCGCTAATTGAGTCAGGGCAACCTTAGACTTTAATCAACCAAATGGTCAGGCAGGCTTTCGTAAAGGATATTCCACAGTGGATCATATTCACGCTATCAATCATATGATAGAGAAATGCGCCGAATAATCAACCACTATATATAGCTGTCATTGATTATGAGAAAGAATTTGATTCAGTGGAAACTTCAGCAGACATACAGTGTGGGGTTGACTAGGGGAGATAAATACGTTATCCTTACTTTACCGCGGCGGACATAGTTCAAAGCCGCCTGGACCCCACCCCGTGATCGCGTACTCTACCTACAGCACACCAACCACGGCGGGCCTTGCTTTCACGGAACAAAGGAACGACACAAACAAGTATTTATTGCTACACCAAGAAAAATGTTAGCTAGCAACAAAACACGCTAAGGAATCGAGGTCGTCCGACTCACCCGAAAAGTTACGAGCGAATGTTCGCCCACGCTAGGACAAGGGATACTTCGGGGTCTGGACGGGACAAGATACGGGGGGCAGTCTTCTCGCTGCTTCCTCGCCCCGCTGGCAAAGAGCGGAGCCGCGATCGACATGTCAGCTCGCGCCGACGATCCTAGCCGATCAGCAGTCTCCCGCGCGCGAGCTTCAAGCCGTCTCTTGCGCTACGACGCAGGCGTCCTCCCTTGGTAGTCAAGGTAACTGACCAGGGAAGTGTCCCTCCTCGAGGCGGCTGCTGCACGTACATCGCGGGAAAGTCTACAGAGGGGACTGCAGGCAGATCCCCACATCCCCCAACCTTAAATAGACCCATGCCCCTGAAAGTACAGGCTATGGAGGAGTCTCCTGATCTTCATGAACTTGAGGCAGCTCTTTAGCGGAGGTCACACCGGCAGCGCCCACGCCGACTTACGCAGTTTTCCGAAGGCGGCGTGAATGTCTCCGCTGGGACGACTCGCATGGTCCGCAGACTCCGTATCCGCATGCCCGCGAAGAGAAGGCCGGTTGAACACTTCAGGCCGGATTTCTGAAGTAGTCGCCAGGGCAACAGCAGCCGGAGGTGACTGGAATCGCCACAGCTGTCCCAGATGGATGCGGCGAACAGGATACAGGCCGTTACGTCGCAGCAGGTGGCAACGAGACAATGTGAACCGTATAGCAAGCTTGGGTGGCTCCACCGAATCTGCAAAATTGCCGAAACGTTCATGGCGTGCCTTCATAGGTCACGGGAGGAGAAACGGCATCCGCAAGGCCCTCGTGGCACAATGCTCACCTCGCTAGCAAAACGTGTCGGGCGGCTCTGCAAACGCAAAGTTCGAGTAAACAAAGCCCTTTCTTGAGTTGAACGAGACTGTTCAGTTCGTGCGAGGTTACAATAAAAACGGGCGGGCCGCAAAGTGCGCCCCCTATCAACAACACAGTCCGGTGGTCGTGTGTCTTCTGTCGTGGTACAGGCAGCTGCGAAAAGCCTCAAGCCTAACCACCGCTCCGACAACGACCGTGAACAAAACAAAGACCCGAAACGGGTTACATGCGCGCAGCCGCGAGGAGACATCAGCTTTGTGTGGTGGTCCTACCCCGCTCCATGCACGGAGCAGCTTCTGAGCTGTCGGCGCCCACTATATCGGACGGTGTCGGAGCGCCCGGTGCCGAACTGCAATACCAGCGAGCTCGTAGCGGCACCCGTGGCCTCAGGCCACCCGGCTCCCGGAGTCGAAAATTAGACAGCAGAGAAAAATATATTCAGAAAATTCGGACCATTCACTCGGTATCTGTACTCGCTTCGGGCTCGGCAACTCAGCAGGCGTTAGGCCTCGCACTCTCTCGATGCGGACCAAGTGGTTCTCGTGAAGGAACTCTAGGGAAACTCGACAAAAAAATGTGCTGAGCATGTCAAAATGTGCAAACATGCTGCAGCGCAATACAGCTCGCACTCAAGAAGGCATGCCGCAGGTCCTAGCGATCAAAATTCACTCTAGACCTAGCACTTATCAAGTCCGGGCAAAGAGCGTTCCTCGAACCGAATAGACAGTCGTCCGATGTTCAAAGAGCAGGCCCCACGTTGGGCTGCAAGATGTGAGGTTGAATTGCGAGATAAACACATTCTCCCCACTTAAACGCGGCTGGCATTGCTCAAAGCCGCCCGTACCCCACCCTGTGATCGCGTACGCTACCGAGCACTTGCCGACCACGGCGGGCCTTGCTCTGACGGCAGAAAGGAACGACACATTGGCTAACACAAGCAGGCATTTATTGCTACAACAGCAATAACGTCATCAAGCAGCAAAACACGCTATGTAATCCAGGTCGTCTGACTCACCAGCAAAGTTACGAGCGAATGTTCGCCCACGCTAGGGCAAGGGATACTCCGAGGCCTGGACAGGACGAGATACCGGAGCCAGTCTTCCGCTGCTTCCTCGCCCGCTGGCGAAGAGCGGAGCCGCGGGCGACAAGTCCACTCGCGCCGACGATCCCAGCCGAATAGCCTTCTGCCCTCTCCCACGCGCAAGCTCAAGCAGTCTCTCGCGCTACGACGCTGGCGCCCTCCCTTGGGAGTTAAGGTAACTAACCAGAGAATGTGCTCCTCGTCGAGCCGAGGCGGCTGCTGCACGTTCATTGCGAGAAAGCCTACACAGGAGACTGCAGGGTAGGTCTCCACAACAGGCATTGCGGAATCATGGTGTAGATGAGCCTTATGTTTAAATACTGGAAGTCATACATAGGAACTACACAGCTACCATAGTCCTCCATAAATTCAGCAATAAAGTTCGAATAAGGAAGGGCGTCAGGCAATGAGACACGATCTCGCCAATTATATTCACTGCCTGCTTAAATGAGGTATTCCGAGGCCTGAATTGTGAATGGTTGGGGATAATAGTTAACGGAAAAGAACCAATAATCTGCGATTTGCTGATGACACTGCCTTGCTGAGTCACATAGGAAATGAACTGCAGTTCATGATCAGTTAGACAGACAGAGCAGAACAGTGGGTCTAAAAATTAACATGCAGAAAACCAGACTAATGTTCAACAATCTAGCACGGGAACTGCAGTACACAATTGGTAGCGAGGTGCTGGAAGTGGTAAAGGAATACGCTTACTTAGGGCAGGTAGTGACAGCTGATCCGGGTCATGAGAGAGAAATAAGTAGAACGATAAGAATGGAGAGGACCGCATATGGCAGGTTCTCTCCGATCATGAATAGCAGCTTACCAATATCCCTCAATAGAAAAGTGTACAACAGCTGTATCTTACCGGGACTCAAGTACAGGTCAGAAACGTGGAGGCTAACCAAAAAGGTTCAGCTTAGTTTAAGGACAATACAGCGACCCATGGAAACAAAAACGATAGGTGTAACGTTAAGAGACCGGAAGCGGGTAGAGTGAGTAAGGGAATGAACGCGTGTTAATGACACCCTAGTGGAAACCAAAAGAAAGAAATGGGTCTGGGCAGGGCATGTAAAGCGAAGACAAGATAACAGCTGGTCCTTAATGGTAAGAGATTGGATTCCAAGAGAAGGCAAACGTACCAGGGGTGACAGAAGGTTAGGTGGGTGGATATGATTAGAAAGTTCGCAGGCATAGTGCGGGCGCAGCTGGCAAAGGACACGGCTAATTCGAGAGACATGGGAGAGGCCTTTGCCCTCCAGTCGGCGTAGTCAGGCTAATGATGATGATGATGAGAATACAGAATGACCCCTAATGGCAAATGGTCAATATCCACGGAAATGAAAATGTTGCAGAGGAGAGAGGGGTGAGAGATGAGAGACCTTTATTGGGTATCCTAAGGTTTTAACAGCCAGCGCTGGATGGTGCTAATGTCTCAAAAGGCAGCGTCAGTCAACTACTGCATTTTATTATTTATGTAGCCCCCACTCACTTTGGTTCGTTTTTGAATATTTTGAAGCCACGCCAGTAGAGTTATTTGTGTAAGGTATGTTGAAGTCTTTTTTTTTCTTCTGTAGTGCTAAAAATGTTCGTCCTTTCGAATTGCTTCACAACTGCAATCTTGTCGAATAAAGCCCTAAAAAAGAGTTTTAAACTCTACATACAACCTGAAAGCCGAACCCAGCTACTTCTGCGGGTGTAGAGATATTTTCCTAGCTACGTGAGTCAGTCGATACTCTTTACCTGTTGAAAAAACTTCCTCTTGGGGGTATTTACGGAAGGCAGAGTATGCGTTTTTGACATCCGATTGCTACATTATTCAGAGACGCGAAGAAGTTTGACCCGGCCTTTTCATGAACTAGAGGAAAGATATTGATCCAACACAGTGTTTTTATGCGCGCGTTGCATCTCAGCGGCCTAGCGGCCTCGAAACAAGCTGTAGGAATTGTTGCTAATTTGTGCTCTCTTGATAGTTTTCTCTAAGTTATTAAGAGAGTGAAGCAAATTTCTTTTCATTCATGAAGCCTACACAGATCGGGATAGTTTTCAGGCAAAAATACTGTGTATTCCAGACATATTTGACTGAGACAGAAATTCCCATGTTGCCTCTAGCTCACGTACCCTAGTTTTTAACTGGCACAGCTTTTGCCGCAGCATTCTGGTGAGCTGTTTTTTGGGCACCGCGCAGAATCTGCACGCTACCGTCATGCATGTGCTTGTTTCACTCTTAAGACAGATTATGTTTGTTCATATCGTCAGAAAGATTTAGGTGTATGATTTAGTCATGTGCACTAATGTTGCACAGGGCTTGCGCCCGTTTGAGATTCAGGGTTGGCGCTCTAAGCTTGACGCTTCTTTCAAGCTTGCCGGCCCTCTCTTAAGGGGCATTAAAAAACAAAACTCTACAGTGACCCATATTTGGCTTCCTTGTTTCAAAAGCCTTGAGTGGATGTTTTTTCAAACTGCCGTTCTCAAAAACCTACAATGTTAATCTGTAGTGATATGTGACATGATTTTTCACGTTTTCTTGTAGCCTAAAATGGATGCCATTAGAAATCAATCTCGACTCTCACAATTGAACGCTGAGAAAGTGTTTGGCTTATGGTTTATTTGTGTTTAACGTCCCAAAGTGGCTCAGGCTATGAGGGACGCCGTAGTGGAGGACTCCGCAAATTTCGACCTCCTCGGGTTCTTTAATGTGCACTGACATCACACGTACACGAGTCTCTGGAGCTTTGCCTCTATCGACATTCGACCGCAGCGACCAGGATCGAACCCGTGTCTTTCGGGAAACCACCTGAGCGCCATAACCGCTGAGCCACCACGTCGGCCGCCGAGAAAGTGTGTTCCATAGAATATATATACTGAAATATTCCTGAGATCATTTATATTATATATTAATTACAAGATATATAATTGCAATTCAATATCAGAGCTTATAGGGACGTTTCATACATATGAATTCAAACTTGTAAGAAGTGTTTCCTTAGAGCCTGGATTAAGGCTATTGAACACTTTTCAGTTCAGTCCTCATCATTTAGCGACGATTTGTTTGCAATATGCCCGAAGGTGGCGACTGCAGTGCAACAGCTATAAGCAAACGAAGGCTTTTGAGGTATTAAATGAAATGCTTACAATAACTTCTATTGGGGCTAGATGTTTCATTGTACTCGAAATTCTTTTTTCGGTTTTGATTTCTAGAAGGTACGTGCATATTAAAACTTAAATTTTTTTCTTGAAGCACATCAGTAGTCCAAAACATTGTGGTTTTAAAAGACAATGATCTGAGAGGAGCATAATTTTGAGGCAAAAACATGGCTGAAACAGAACAACGTAAAACAAAGAACATGCATGGGGCTGGGTGAGTTTAACCCTACATTTACTCTATGGGTTAATGACATCCAATTTGAAATAAAGAGGAACAAATAGGCTCGGAACAGGGCGTGTAATGCGAAGGCAAGATTACCGCTAGTCTTTAAACGTAATGAAGTGGATTCCAAGAGAAGGCGAGCGTAGCAGGGGGCTGCAAAAAGTTAAGTGGGAGGACGAGATTCAGAAGTTTGCGGGGTATGGTGTGGGGACCTGCCCTGCAGCCCCCTGAGTTTGCTTTCCCTCGAGGCACCGTGCAGCGGCGGTCTCCCCTCGAGGCTGAGCGGATTCCCTTGTCAGTTAGTCACGGGAGGGGAAACGGCATCCGCAAGGGCCTCGTGGCACAATGCCTAACTTGCTAGCAAAACGTGTCGGCGGCTGTGCAAACGCAAAGTTCGAGCGAACAAAGCCCTTTCTTGAGTTGAACGAGACTGCTCAGTTCGTGCGAGGTTACAAAAAAAACGGACGGGCAGCAAAGTGCGCCCCCTCTCAACGTCACGGTCCGGTGGTCATGTCTCTTTTAATGTGGTGCAGGCAGCTCCGAAAAGCCTCAGGCCTAACGACCACTCCGACAACGACCGTGACCACAACGAAGACCCGAAACGGGTTTTGTGCACGCAGCCGCGAGGAGACATCAGCTTTGTGGGGTGGTCCTACCCCGCTCACTGCACAAAGCAGCTTCTGAGCGGTCGGCGCCCACCGTATCGGACGGTGTCGGAGCGCCCGGTGCCGAGCTGCAATACCAGCGAGCTCGTAGCGGCACCCGTGGCCCCAGGCCACCCGGCTCCCGGAGCCGCGACTCCCAGAGTCGAAAAAGAGATAGTAGAGAAAATATATACAGAAACTCGGACCACCCACGCGGCTTCCGTACTCACTCGCTTCGGGCTCGGCGACTCCGCGGGCGCTAGGCCTCGAACTCCCTCGATGCGGACCAAGTCATTCTCACGAAGAAACTCCAGGGAAAAAAAAGATGTGCTGAGCATGTCGAAAAGTTCAAACATGCTGCAGCGCAATACACCTCGCACTCAAGAAAGTATGCCGCAGGTCCTAGCGATCAAAATTCACTCTAGGCCTAGCACTTGTCAAGTCCGGACAAAGAGCGTTCCTCGAACCGAACCGACAGTCGTCCAATGTTCCAAGAGCAGGCCCCACGTTGGGCGCCAGATGTGGGGATGAATTGGGGAGATAAGTACTTTCTCCCCACTCAATCGCGGCTGACACGGTTCAAAGCCGCCCGGACCCCACCCCGTGATCGGGTACGCTACCGAGCGCACGCCGACCACGGCGGGCCTTGCTCTGGGGGAACAAAGGAACGACACATTGGCTGACACAAACAGGCATTTATTGCTACAGAAACAATAACGCCAGCTAGCAACAAGGTACGCTAATGAATCAAGGACGTCCGACTCACCAGCAAGGTTCCGAGCGAATGTTCGCCCGCGCTAGGGCAAGGGATATAAACTCCGCAGGCCGGACGGGACGAGTACGGGAGCCTGTCTCCCCGTCGCTTCTTCGCCCCGCCGGCGAAGAGCGGAGCCGCCAGCGACGCGTCCGATCGCGGCGATTATCCCGGCCGAAGAGACCCCATCTCCCGCGGGCAGGCTTCAGCAGTCTCCCGCGCAGCGACGCTGGCGCCCTCTCTTGCCAGTTAATGTAACTGACAAGGGAATCCGCTCAGCCTCGAGGGGAGACCGCCGCTGCACGGTGCCTCGCGGGAAAGCAAACTCAGGGGGCTGCAGGGCAGGTCCCCACAATGGTAAAGTAACAGCAGTTCACAATTGGTAGCGGTGTTCTGGAAGTGGTAAATGAATGCTTCCACTAAAGGCAGGTAGTGGCCGCCGATGCGGATCATGAGAAGGAAATAACTAGAAGAGTAAGATTATACGTAACAGAAGGGCGAAAAAAGACGAATACAATAGAAGGAAGACACTGACGACCCGGACAATCGCTGCACTCGCAACTGATTTTATTTCGCCAAGGCATGGGAAATATAAAGGTTCCGCCGCGCATGCGCTCACAGAATACAGAAGGAAAGAGGCGACATGCCAAGGACAACATGGAAGAATTTCATACTGTATGATACATCTCATCTTGTGGCCGAGAAAAGGTGTTGGGGCTGCGCCCTACGTGTACTAAAACAACTGTTGCCTTATATTTCAGCACTCAGAACTAATAAAAAGAAGCACACTGAGCTTGTGCCTCAACTCTGATCTAGATAAATTGTGCGAGCATGATGTGTAGACCAGCTTTGACAGCCAATTGGCACGAATTTTGGACTCAGGCTACCACCAGTCGATCGTGACGGCTGTCGCCGAGACCCTGCTGAACAAGGTAAAGACTATCACTACGATCATGAAGATGAGAGAAGGTGAGCGCATCTTGCAACCATAAGTTGCCCTCCTACCTGCACAAAGTCTCGCTTAACTTGAAAGTTGTAAACAGGTTTGGTGTGCAGCACGTTTTCATGGCTGCGGTAAAGCTAGGCCATTTGTGCCCTCTTATCTCAGGCAAGGAGACTACCAAAGCAGAATGTGGAAAAAAGCATGCCAAGCATTATGTACAGTTCCAGTCAGGAGTGGTGTACGAGATTTCACGGTCGTTCAAAGAGCCTATATCGGCCAATCTTGCAGATGCGTCAACGATCGATTAAGGAAGCATGAAAAAAAAGTTTAGAGAACAACGCCGATGTGAGCATGGTTATGCATTGCACGTCTCGCAAGGAATGTCGCCGCGTTTAGATAGTGCAAGGATTATAGGCAAAACCAAAGATCAAACTGCTCGTGAACTATTGGAAGCTTACATTATAAAAAAGAGGAGATTATTGCGTAAGCGATACTTCACATGTACAAAGCAGAATGCGACATTTTCTCGGCCAAAAGATAAGATGCATAATACGGCGTGAAATTGTTCTACGCTGTCGTTGGCACGTCTCTTCTTTCTTCCTGTAGTCTGTGAGCGCATGCACGGCGAACCTTTATATTTCCCATGCATTGGCGAAATAAAATCAGTTTTTAGTGCAGAATTGTCCGTCTCGTGAGTGTTTTCCTTCCATTGTGGTCGTCTTTTTTCGCGATACTGCTGTGTCGAAGCAAAGCAAACAATTTGTCCAAAAGCTTATTTTACTGAATAAGAATAAGAATAGGGTGGAACACACACGGAACGTTTTCTCAGTTCATGAATTGCGGTTTACCAATATCCCTCAGAAGAAAAGTGTACAACAGCTGAATCTTACCGGTACTCACCCAAGGGGGAGGAACGTGCAGGCTGAAGAAAAGGGTTCAACTTAAGGACAGCACAGCAAACTATGGGAAGAAAATTGATGTGTGTAACTTTAAGAGACCGGAAACGGGCAGAGTGAATGAGGGAACAAACGTGTGCTAATGACATCCTAGTCGAAACCAAAAGGACGAAATGGGCTTCGGCAGAGTATATACATAATGCGTAGGCAAGATAACGGCTGGTGCTTAAGGGTAACGGAGTGGATTCCAAGAGAGGGCAATCGTAGCAGGGGGCGGCAGAAGGATAGGTGGGCGGATGAGTTAAAAAGTTTACAGGCAAAGGGTGAACGCGATGCTGGCAAAGGACAGGGTTTCCTGGAGAGACATGTTAGAGGCATTTGCCCTTCAGTGAGAGTAGTCAGGCTGATGATGATGATTTACTCTGTGAACTGAAAATGAAATCTAAAAGAAGCACGTAGGAATAAGCACTCAGGTGTTAGCCGGCGTATGTGTTTTTCTTCGAACTCTGTTTTAGCAGAACGTTCAGTTGGGCTAGTTGGTACATATGCATCTTTTGTAAAACAGCGCAAACAACGTCGGTCAAGACCAAGAAGGACACGGGACGAGCGCTGACTCTCAACTAAGGTTTTATTAGCAACACCTGGTGCTTATAAAGAGAAAAAACATACACAGAGTACATCACATGTTACACTAAAAGCGATAAAACATGAGGCAGAGAAGCACGCGACGCCCAAAGGCTACCAAGGAAAGCTACCTTTTTGTCTTTGTCATTGAGAGCGACTGACGGCTTGCTCACACACTTTGGCTCTTGACTGATACAGAATGCCTCCATTACTTCTCGCATGGTCTGATCACAGTGCGTGTACAGCACCTTTGTGCTAGGCCACATGGCTGTGCATTTTTTCTTCTTCTTTTTCATTACTTCACACTTTTTACAGTGGATCAGCAAATATGAAAGCTCCTTGTTATTGTCTATATTATTTGTGTGCACCTGAAGCCTTTTATTTAAGCACCGTCCTGTCTGCCCAATGTACCGGGCTCCGCAGGAGAGTGAAATCTGTTACACAACCCCTTTACGACAAGCGACGATCTTGTCTCTGTGCGCTGTGCCACAACCTTTCGTTTTTTCCGACAGTTCCCTCTACCTTTGGATCGCCAGCCATAACGGCTTTAGTTTGATGGGACCTGATATAGATACATTCAATTCATAACGACCTGCAACATTTTTCTGCCCATGGGTAATGCGTGTAGGTAAGGAAGAATATCAACTTTTTTATTTCTGGTTGTCACGAGTCTGCTGGGTGTCCTGCTGTTTCACCCACTTGAGCAAACGAGAGCAGGCCTCTGTTATCGTACAACCTGGTTACCCGGCAAGCGTAATCCTGGAGAGTTGAGACTGGAAACTGTCGCTGTGAGCATGGTGACAAGATTTTGTCATAGAATTACGAAGGCAAGAACTGACAATGCCGTTTTTAACAATTTTCAATTTACTTGAGTGGGAACTAAGGAGCGGTTTGGTTGATCTAGGGTTGTATTTCCAGCAGACGTGATCGGGACCGAACCGCAGGCGCATATCCAAGAACTGCAACTCGTAATCGGATGGTGCCTCAAAGGTGAGTACCAGCCCTGCTCTACATTTTCTGAATACCTTCAAAATGTCAGCCATGCGCGCTGCTAAGCGATCGCGGTCGGTAAACAGCAGGTAGTCGTCCACATACCTCACGGTCTTAAGGTCTTAAGCCCTCTTTCATTCCTATGAATATGGTACTGTGTCATGTTTCTAGTACATATTTTTGCCGGATTCAATGCATATTTACATTATATTGGTTCCCGATTACCTTTTCCTTCTCGGAGGCAGCACATGCACCTAAATCTCATGCTGCAGAGTTCCTTACTTAGCTAACAACCTGGCGAGATTCTTTTCAAGGGGTTCTGAAAAAAAAATGGCCCGGAAGAAATTTTCCTGACACTGTATGGCCCCGATAAATATGGTCACGTGTGCAAAGTAAAGAAAAATCGCCGGTAGGTTCCGAGACCACGAACTTCATAATTTTACGAGAGCAGTGAATTCTAAAGGCTGGAGACATCAGACACCATGGCTGGAGCTGCCATCGTAAATCTAGCCATTGCAGCTTTGATTTTCATGGCAGGTAGTCGATGTTGCCGCTGCAGAACGCGAGCATGCACATTCGATAGCAGAGGCTGATGAGCATAAAATGCAGCTCTAATTAAGGCTCGCAGAAGCTTTTGGGGGTAGTCGAGAACCCGCACCGGGAACTTCAGTAGCGGTTAGCCCACACAAAATGATCCCGCCTTTCGACGATCGCATGGGTGACTTGGATGCATACCTGAAACGTTTTGAGCGTATCGCAGAAGGGAACAGCTGGCCCAAGGAAAAGTGGGCTACAGCACTCAGTATGTCTTTGACTGGGGAGGCTCTCCGTGTGTTAGGTCGATTGTCTCCCACAGATTCAATAGATTATTTATAAGGCAAAACTAGCCCTGCTCCAACAATTTCGGTTCAGAGCAGAGTGTTATCATGAAAGTTTTCGTGAAAGTAAGCTGCTAGATAAAGAAACATGCAGGAAATCAATACGCAGCACGCCTGCTCAGTCTTATCGATCGATGGGTTGAGATGTCGGAAACGGCCACAACGTACAATTATTTACGTGACTTGGTGGTGGCCGAACAGTTCATGAGGAACTGTCATAGTCGTCTGACGATTTTTCTTCGAGGAAGAGAGTGCAAGGCGCTAGGAAAAATGACTGAGGCCGCAGACAACTTTCTAGAGGCCCAGCGACAAAGGTACTTGTCTTCGTTCAAAGAATCGTTCGAGGGGGGCATCACGAGAGAGAAGGATGTTACATCAAATAGACAGTAAGGAAAGTGCCTTATTTGTAACCGGCCTGGACATAAGGCTGCCGACTGTCGCTCTAAGCCAGAAGAGCTTTACTGCTTTTATTGTCGAAAAGCAGGGCATCATGTTAGTTCCTGCTCAAGGAAGCACGAAAACCAGAAGCAATCGTCCGGTTTTGCTCAGCCAGAGAGTGTTGCGACTGAAACGATGTCCGCAACAGCAGATAGGCTTGAACCAGCTGAGGACAAAGTGGTGGAAGGAATTTTCCGGGAAAAGCCTGCAGACGCACAATGAGGTAGGGCTCGAATAAGCTAATGGATCGTCTAGATCGTATTATTTTTTCCTTTGGTTTAAAATTGCGGACACAAGAAAATCACTGGGGCCGAAAACATATGTCTACCGAGAAAAATAAAGCACACCAGAATGGTTAACAATAAAGTAACTTAACAGCAAAGGTAGGATTGTGACAACCTAGTGCGAAATTTCAAACGCATTAGAAAACAGCATTACCTAAAGCAGTATTCCAGCAGAAAGCTTACCGGGCACCAATTAGGAGCGCAACTTTACTCACAACAATGAAAACGTAAACACCCTGGCAAAGAGAAATACGGGTAAAATAATTGAAACAAAAAGAAACTTTAAAAAGATTGAAACATGTTGAATAAAATTTCAGTTAATGCGCAGCGTAAAGGAAAAAAACAACAGATGGAGTGTACTCGAAATTCACAGGAAGACAATGTGGTCGACGTACTTTGGGAATCAGCAAGCAAAATTAAGCGAACGCTGTGCGGTTTTTATTGTAAAAAACATAAGGTAACTTCATCGAAACTTAATTACACAGATCTAAGTACCGAGGCACCTTCGAGCACGAATATGTCTCCAGCAGAAAAAAGTGTTTTGCGTTTAGTTTTTGCCGCAGATTCTTAATGCAGCAGAGATTAACCCATTTTGATTTCAATTCATCCTAACTTTAAATTCTTTATATTTTTGTCTTAATTCTTCATTTCTGATTGTCGGCGTCATTCAATTTTTCGTTTGCAACATAAAGCGTACTTGATGAGCCAAAGCTTTGTACGTTGTGCCTATCACGAATTCACAGTGATGGTTATTTCAAAAACACTCCTCTGAGAACCTTTTATTTCCAAGATCTCAGGCGGCATAAAAGTTATGTACAGTCGCAGTGTACCCCCCGATGCAGATGTCTCATATTGGCTGCCAAAAAGTCTTCCTCCGGACATTTAATTCATCGACAAAGAACAAAATCTCTCCACTGAATGAAGAGTGTTGCACCTTATTCGTTATCAGACATGGACCTTTCAAATGCTTATATCTCCTACTCTTCCTGAATACCGCTATTGGAGAGAACCAGAGAGCTTCCTGTCAAATCTCTTTCTCTCGTACTTAATGAGAAAAGGGGCGCGTTCCGTAAACATCGTTCATTCCTGGTCAAAGCAGTTATATCTGCGCTGTGTGTGCGTCCTGCTGCAGTGTACCGCCTTTTCCGAGCCATGGACGCTGACGCCCGACAAGTTCTGGTTGTTTCCTGCAGGAAGCTAAACGAGATACAGTCAAGCCGAAGGGACGTGAGCCTCTTCAAGATGATCTTTCTCCTGATGGTGCGGAAAGCCGAAAGAACCAAAGATGCGCATATAGGTGACGACTCCATCTGTGACTCGGACGACGACGATATTGCTGTGCTCGTATGAAAATGTTGCTTGAATCTTCACTTTTTTTAATGTGGTTAGCCTAACAAATATTTAAGAGGAATGTAACTACCGCTTGTTCTATTCTGTACAGCTCCATACTAAATGCGCAGTGCGGAGCAGAATGACAAGCGCCAGAAATGAAATGCAACCAAACCCACCGAACACTGCGTAGACATTAATAACAAATACAGGTTATAGCAAGAAAACATCGCGGAAAGAAACTGAATAAACTAATGGATTATCAAGCTGGTATTCATTTTTTTTGTATTAAAATTCTCGGCACAAGGAAATCGCATGCGCTGAAAACACATGAACTACCAGCAAAATAAGAGCAGAATGGTTGGCAAAAAAGGAACTTATCAACCAAAGAGGGGCCGCGGCAAAGGGTGCCGGATTTCTTGCGCATTCGAAAAGAGCATTACCTGAAGCAGTATTCAAGCAGAATGATCAGCGGGCACAAATTATGACCGCACCTTCACTCATAAGAATCAAAACGAAAACCCCCTGATGTATATAAATAAGGGTAAAAGGCTTAACACAAAAAATTGAAAAGCTAGAAACATATTGAATAATACATCTGCGAACGCGCATCCTAAGGGCAAAAAGCAAAAAGATGTGGTAGTATACACAAAGTTCGCAAGAAATCAATGTGGTAGAGTTGCTTTGGGAACCGGAAAGCAAAATTAAGCGAACATTGCATGTTTTCTATTGTAATGAACATAAAGTAACTTTATCGACCCTTCATTACACGGATCTAACAAGGTACCTTCGTGCACGGATTAATCTCCACAAGCAAGGGGCTTTGCGTTTCTTTTTTCCGCATAACATTAATTCAGCACAGATTAACAGTTTTGATTTTAATTGATACGAACTTTAAATTCTGTATATTTTTTGTCCTAATTCTTGACGTCTAATTTCTGGCGTCATTCCATTATTAGTTTTCATCACGACGCGTTCTTAATTACTTGAGAAGCAAATGCTGTTGTGATTTCAGTTGATGGATATTTCCAAAAGACTTTCCAGACAACCTCTTATATCCAAGTCCACAGGTGGCAGTAAAGTTATCTAAAGTTGCAGGTTACCTCTTGACGCAGATGTCCGATACTTGCTGTCTAACAGTTTTCCTGGAGACAGTTTATTTTATCAGGAAAGAGCAAAAACCTTCCCTTTAAGGAAGTGTGTTCCACCTTCATCGATACCAGACATGGAAGTTTCAAATTCTTATCTCTCCTCCTCTTGCTGGGCTTCTGCTATTGGACAGAATCAGTCAGCCACCTCTGGAAAACCCTTTCCCTCGTACATAATGAGAAAAGGGGGCTCATTCCAAAATCGTTGTTCATTCCTGGTCAAAGCAGAGGTATTTGGGCTGTGTGTGCGTGCTGCTCCAGTTTACCGTATTTTCCGAGCCATGGACGCTGACGCCCGACAAATCCTGGCTGTTTCCTGCAGGAAGTGAACGAGATGCAGTCAAGCTGAAGGGACGTGAGCCTCATCAAGAAGATTTTCGTTCTCCTGATGCTGCGGAAATCCGAAAGAATCCTGGAGACGCAATTCGGCGAAGACTCCTTCAGTGATTCAGAAGACGACGGCATTGTTGTGCTCGTATAAAAACGATGCCTTGAATCTTCGCTTCTATGCTCGTGGGTAGCCTAAGAAATTTTTGAGTGGCATCAGACGCCCGCTTCTTGTATTTAGAGGTCCACTTAGATGTTCTGTGCGGAACAGAATGGCAAAAACAGGAATGGAATTCAGTAGGGCCCACCGAACGCTGTGTAGACTCTCATCACCAATACAAGTTACAACAAACCATCGCGGAAAAAAATAGGTTTAAACCATCGCTGAAAAAAAATAATTATAAACTAATTGATCATCAAGGTGGTACGCATTTTTCCTTTGGTTTAAAATTCGCGAGACAATGAACTCGCATGCGCAAAAAACACACGACCAACAACCAAATAGAGAGGAATGTTTAACAATAAAGGAACATAAGAACTAATGAGGGGCGCAGGATACGGGCGCCAAACTTCTTGCGCATTCGAAAACAACAGTACATAAATCACTATTGAACCAGAACGGTTACCTGGCACAAATTATGACCACAACTTCACTCACAGAATCAAAAAGTAAACCCGCTAACGAATAGAAATAAGGGTAAAATAACTGAATCAAAAAGAAAATTGGAAAAGATAGACATGTTGATTTACAATTCAGCAGTGCGGCGCATAAGGGTAAAGAACAAATAATTGCAGTAATGTACTTAAAGCTCAGAGAAAAACAACATGGTCGACGAGTTTTGGGAGCCAAAAAGCAATATTAAGCGAGCGTTGCGTCTTCTCCAATGTACAGAACAAAATATATCTACGTGGACCGCTAATTACACGAGTTTAAGTACCAAGGTAACGTTATGCAAGGATTAGTCTCCGGTAGTAAGGCGCCTTGCGATTCGCTTTTGCCGCAGAGCGTTAAAGAGCACACATTACCACAGTTTCATTTTTAATTTATACAAACTTTAAATTCTCTATATATATATATCTGATTTCTTAGTTTCCAGCTTCCGGCGTCATTATATTCTTGCTCTTCAACATGAAGAGCACTTTATTACTTATTAAGCAAATGCTTTTTATGGTGTCCTGATTTCAGTTGATGGAGATTTCAAAAAGACCCTCCAGACAACCTCTTATTTCAGAGCCCTCGGGTGGCCAAAAAATATTGTACAGTCGGAGGGTACCCTGAGAAGGAGATGTTCAATACTAGCTGTTAAACAGTTTTCCTTGAGACAGTTGATCTTATCGGGAAAGAGCAAAAACCTTCCCTTTAAGGAAGTGTGTTCCACCTCCATCGTTATCATACCGGGAATTTCCAAATTCTTATCTCTCGTGCTTTTTGTGGGCTTGTGCTATTGGACAGAATCAGTCAGCCTCCTCTGAAAAATCGTTTCCCTCGTACATGCAGAGAAAAGGGGGCTCATTCACATATCGTCATTCATTCCTGGTCAAAGCAAGAGTATCTGCGCTGTGTGTGTGTGTCCTGCTCCAGTGTACCGCCTTTTCCGAGCCTTGGACACTGACGCCCGAGAAGTCCTTGCTGTTTCCTGTTGGAAGCTGAACGAGATACAGTCAAGCCGAAGGGACGTGAGCCTCATCAAGAAGATTTTCGTTTTCCTCATGGTGCGGAAAGCTGAAAGAATCCTGGAGACCCAGTTCGGCGACGACTCTTTCAGTGACTCAGACGACGACGACATTATTGTGCTCGTATAAAAACGATGCCTTGAATCTTCGCTTCTATGCTCGTGGGTAGCCTAAGAAATATTTGAGGGGCATCAGACTCCAGCTTCTTCTTGTATATAGAGGTTCACACTGATGTTCTGTGCGGAACAGAATGACACGTGCCAGGAATGGCATTCAGTGGGGCCCACCCAACGTTGTTAAGACACTCGTCAACAATAGAAGTTACAACAGCACACCATAGCTGAAAAAAATATAATTCTAAACTAATTGATCATCAAGGTGGTATACATTTTATTTTTGGTTTAAAATTCGTGAGACTATAAAATCGCATGCGCAAAGAACACACGACCACCGAACAAAATAGAGAGGTATGATAAATACATAGATAGATAAAGAGGAAGAGGGAAAGACAGGGATGTTAACCAGAAAGGAGTTTCGGTTGGCTACCCTGCACTGGGAAGAGGGATTAGGGGACTAAAAGGAGGAAGAGAGAAAGAGAAAAAGGCATAACACACACACATACGCACAACGCTGTCACAATTTGTCACTCAATCCAGTCGCTCGCAAGTAGGCAAAGATTGCCTTGAGGGCAGCCGACTGCTGTGGCCACGAACCGAGGATCTTTTGATCTGCTAATGGGCGAGGATCGAGGCGGTCAAGGGCACAACACATTGTATATCTTGCACTCGCATAAGCACGGTACTCACAGAGAAGATCAGCGATGCTCTGCTCACAACCGCAGCTTTCACAGGCAGGACTGTCGGCCATTCCCATCCGGAAAGCATAGTGGTTGCTGAAAGTAACACCGATCCATAAACGGCACAACAATGTTGCGTCGTGACGTGCTATAATAAGTGGAAGACGAAGGCGCAATCCAGGGTCCAACGCCTTGAGGCGGAGGTCGTAAAACTCTTCCGTGTTCCACGCAGAAAGTATGAGCTCCAGCGCCAAAGGGCGAAGCCCACGCGCTGCGTCAGGTCTTGATATTGAGATCCTCACTGGAAGTCCGTCGTTGTGAGCGAAATGCGCAGCTGCATCGGCCTGGTGATTACCGTTAATACCACAGTGTCCTGGCAGCCATTGAAAAATGATGTCATGACCTTTCAAAAGTAGTAGAGAGGTATGATTAAAAATAAAGGAACATAGGAACTAATGAGAGGCGGTGGCTACGGGTGCCAAACTTCTTTCGCATTCAAAAACAGCAGTACTTAAAGCACTATTGATGCAGAACGGTAGCCTGGCACAAATTATGACCAAAACTTCACTCACAGAATCAGAAAGTAAACCCGCTAACGCAGAGAAATAAGGGTAAAATTACTGAATCAGAAAAAAATTTGAAAAGATAGAGACAAGTTGATTAACCTTTCAGCAGTGCGCAGCTTAAGAGTAAAAAACAAATAAAGACTTTAATGTATTTAAAGCTCGCAGAAAAACAGTGTGGTCGACGGGCTTCGGGAGAAAAAAATCTAAATAAAGCGAGCGTTGCGTCTTCTCCAATGTACGGAACAAATTGTATCAACATCGACCGGTAATTACACGGGTTCAAGTATCGAGGTAACTTCATGCAAGGATTAGTCTCCGGTAACAAAACGCCTTACGTTTTGCCTTTTGCCGCAGACCGTTAATGGAGCCCACATTAACAGAGTTCATTTTAATTTATGCAAACTTTAAATCCTGTATATTTATTTCTTGGTTTCTATGTCCAGCGTCATTCTAATCTTCCTTTTCATTATAAGGGGTACTTTATTTCTTGATAAGCAAATGCTGTTTGTGCTGTCGTGATTTAAGTTGATGGATATTTCCAAAAGACTCTCCAGACAACCTCTTATTTCACAGCCCTCAGGTGGCAGAAAAATAAGGTACAGGCGCAGGGTACCCCGAGAAGATGTCCAATACTAGCGGTTAAAAAATTTTCTATGAGACAGTTTATCTTATCGGGAAAGACCAGAAACTTTCCCCTGGAAGGAAGTGTGTTCCACCTCCATCGCTATCATTGAGGGTAGTTTCAAATTCTTATCTCTCGTGATTTTGCTGCGCTTCTGCTATTGAACAGAATCAGTCAGCCTACTCTTAAAAATCCTTTCCCTCGTACATACTGAGAAAAAGGGGCTCATTCACATATCGTCGTTCATTCCTGGTCAAAGCAAGGGTATTTGTGCTGAGTGTGTGTCCTTCTCCACTGTACCGCCTTTTCCGAGCCATGGACGCTGACGCCTGACAAGTCCTGGCTGTCTTCCTGCAGGAAGCTGAACGAGATGCAGTCAAGCCGAAGGGACGTGAGCCTCATCAAGATTTTCGTTCTTCTGATGGTGCGGAAAGCCGAAAGAATCCTGGAGGCGCAGTTGGGCGACGACTCCTTCAGTGACTCAGACGACGACGACATTGTTGTGCTCGTATGAATCTGGTGCTTTGAAACTTCGCTGCTTTGCGCGTCGGGAGCCTAACAAATATTTAAGAGGGATGAGATGACAGCTTCCTTAGTCTTTACAGGTACATACTGAATGCGCTGTGCGGAACAGAATGACAAGAGCCAGGAATGACGTGCAACAGTGCTACCCGAACGGTGTGTGAGACAAATCATCAACAAAACAGTTTATAGCAAAATACCCTCGTGGCAAAATTTCAATATTTTTATTGATCTTGAAAATGGTATGCATTTTTTCTTTTGCTTAAAAATCGCGATACAATGAAATCCCATGCTCAAAAAACACACGACCAACAAACAAAATAGAGAGGTATGGTTAAAAATAAAAGAACATATCAACTAAGGAGGGGCGGTGGCTAAGGGTGCCAAACAACTTGCGCATTCGAAAATAGTAATACCTAAAGCAGTATTGAAGCAACATCGTTGCATAGCACAAATTATCACCGCAACTTCACTCAACAAAATCAAAAAGTAAACCCCCTAGCCCACGAAAATAAGGGTAAAACAACTGAAACAGAAAAGAAATTGAAAAGACAGAGACATGTTGACTAATATTCCACCAATGCTCAACTTAAAGGTAAAAAACAAAATAAACGATGTATTGTAGCTAAATATCAAAGAAAAAGAATGCGGTCGACGAGCTTTTGGTGCCAAAAAGCAAAATTAAGCGAGTTGCGTCTTCTCCAATGCACCGATCAAAAGGAGTCTGCATCGACCGGTAATTACACAAGTTTAAGTACCTAAATAACGTCATGCACTGATTAGTCTCCGGACGCAAGGTGCCTTACGTTTTGTTTTTGCCGCAGACCGTTAATGGAGGCCACATTAGCAGAGTTTCATTTTAATTTATCCAAACTTAAATCGTCCATAATGATTTCTTAGTTTCTATCTTCGGCGTCACTCAAATCTTTCTCTTCAACATGAAGAGTACTTTATTATTTGAAAATGAATTGCTTTTTATGCTGTCGTGAATTGAGTTGATGGATATATTCAAAAGACTCACCAGACAACCTCTTATTTCACAGCCCTCAGGTGGCACAAAAATAATGTACAGACGCAGGGTACCCCGAGAAGATGTCCAATACTAGCTGTTAAACAGTTTTCTTTGAGACAGTTTATCTTATCGGGAAAGAGCAAAAACCTTTCCTGGAAGGAAGAGCGTTCCACTCCCATCGCTATCAGACGGGGAAGATTCAAATACATATCTCTCGTGCTTTTTTTCGTCTTCTGCTATTGGACAGAATCAATCAGCCTCCTCTGAAACATCCTTACCCTCCTACATACTGAGAAAAGGGGGCTCGTTCACAAATCGTCATTCATTCCTGGTCAAAGCAAGGGTATTTGCGCTAAGTGTGTTTTCTGCTCCAGCGTACCGCCTTTTTCCGAGCCATGGACGCTGACGCCCAACAAGTCCTGGCTGTTTCCTGCAGGAAGCTGAACGAGATGCAGTCAAGCCGAAGCAAGGAGAGCCTCATCAAGATTTTCGTTCTCCTGATGGTGTGGAAAGCCGAAACAAACCTGGAGACGCAGATGGGCGACGACTCCTTCAGTGCCTCAGAAGACGACGACATTGTTGTGCTCGTATGAATATGGTGCTTTGACACTTCGCTGCCATGCGCGTCGGGAGCATAACAAATTTTTAAGGAGGACGAGACGACAGCATCTTTAGTCTTTACAGGTCCATACTGAATCCGCTGTGTGGGACAGAATGACAGGAGCGAGCAATGACGTGCAACAGTGCTACCCGAACACTGTTTGAGACAAATCATCAACAAAACGATTGATAGCAAAACACCATCGCGTCAAAATTTGAATAAACCTATTGATCATGAAGGAGGTATACATTTCTTCATGGGCTTATAAATCCCGACACAATGAAATCGCATGCGCAAAATCACACAAACAAAAAAGAGAGGAATGGTTAATAATAAAGGAACATAAAAACTATGGAGGGGCGGTGGCTACGGGTGGCATGCGCATTCGAAAATAGCAACACCTAAAGCAGTATTGAAGCAGAACGCTTACATGGCACAAAATATCACCGCAACTTCACTGACACAATCAGAAAATAAACCCTTACCGTGAAGAATTAAGCGTATAAGAACTGAAAGAGGAACAAAATTGAAAAAACAGACATGTTGACTATATTCCGGCAGTGGTCAGATAGAGAGTAAGAAACAAAAAAACGCTGTAGTGTACCTAAACCTCACACAAAAAGAATGCGGTCCAAGAGCTTTGGGAGCCAAAAAGCAAAATGAAGCCAGCGTTGTGTCTTCTCCAATGCTTCGTAGGATGTAAGTACCGAGGTAACGTCATGCACGGATTAGTCTCCGGACGCAAGGTGCATTACGTTTAGTTTCTGCCGCAGACCGTTAATGAAGCCCACTTTAACATTCTTATTTTCTATATCCGGCGTCACTCTATTTTTCCTCTTCAACATGAAGAGTACTTTCTTACTTGATAAGCAAATGCTGTTTATGCCGTCGTGATATCAGTTGATGGATATTTCCAAAGGACTCTCAAGACAACCTCTTATTTCCAAGTCCTCAGGTGTCAGACAAATATTTTACAGTCGCATGGTACCCCGAGAAGTAGATGTCTAATACTAGCTGTCATACAGTTTTCCTTGAGACAGTTTATCTTATCGAGAATACCAAGAACTTTCCCCTTAAGGAAGCGTTTTCCATCAGCATCGTTATCAGACAAGAAAGATTCAAATTCTTATCTCTCGTTCTTCCGCTGGGCTTGTGCTTTTGGACAGAATCAGTTAGCCTCCTCCGAAACATTATTACCCTCGTACATACTGAGAAAAGGGGGCTCATTCACATATCGTCATTCATTCCTGGTCAAAGCAAGGGTATTTGCGCTAAGTGTGTTTTCTGCTCCAGCGTACCGACTTTTTCCGAGCCATGGACGCTGACGCCCGACAAGTCCTGGCTGTTTCCTGCAGGAAGCTGAACGAGATGCTGTCAAGCCGAAGGAAGGTGAGCCTCATCAAGAAGATTTTTGTTCTTCTGATGGTGCGGAAAGCTGTAAGAATCCTGGAGACGCAGTTGGGCGACGAATCCTGCAGTGACTCAGACGACGACGACATTGTAGTGCTCGTATGAATATGGTCCTTTGAAACTTTGCGGCTCTGCGCGTCGGGAGCATAACAAATATTTAAATCGAATGAGACGACAACTTCCTTAGTCTTTATAGGTCCATACTGAAGGAGCTGTGCGGAACAGAATGACAAGAGCCAGGAATGAAGTGCAACAGCGCTATCCAAAGGCTGTGTGAGACAAATCAACAAAACAATTTATAGCAAAATACCATTGCGGCAAAGTTTCAATATTTTTATTGGTCATGAAGGTGGTATCCATTTCACTTTGGTTTAGAAATCCCGGCAGCGATGAAATTGCATGCGCAAAAAACACTCGAACGAAATAGAAAGGAATGGTTAATAATAAAGGAACATAACAACTAGAGAGGGGCAGTGGCTACGGGTGGCATGCGCATTCGAAAATAGCAACAGCTAAAGCAGCATTGAAGCAGAACGCTAACATGGCACAAAATATCACCGCAACTTCAATGACACAATCAGAAAATAAACCCTTAACGTAAAGAATTAAGCGTAAAAGAAGTGAAACAGAAAAAAATTGAAAAAACAGACATGGTGACTAATATTCCGGCAGTGTTCAGATTAAGGGTAACAAACAAATAAACGCTGTAGTATACCTAAACCTCATACAAAAAGAATGCGGTCCAAGAGCTTTGGGAGCTAAAAAGCAAAATGAAGCCAGCGTTGTGTCTTCTCCAATGCTTACAAATAAAATGTATCTACATCGACCGGTAATTGGTAGGGTTTAAGTACCGAGGTAACGTTATGCACGGATTAGTCTCCGGACGCAAGGTGCCTTACGTTTAGTTTCTGCCGCAGACCGTTAATGAAGCCCACATTAAAACAGTTCCATTTTAATTTATCCAAACATTAAAACCTCTATATTTATTCTGATTTTCTATATCAGGCGTCATTCTATTTTTCCTCTTCAACATGAAGAGTACTTTCTTACTTGAGAAGCAAAAGCTGTTTATGCTTTCGTGATATCAGTTGATGGATATTTCCAAAAGACTCTACAGACAACCTTTTATTTTCGAATCCTCAGGTGTCAGAAAAATATTGCACAGACGCAGGGTACCCCGTGAAGGAGATGTCCAATACTAGCTGTTAAACAGTTTTTCTTGATACAATTTATCTTATCGGTAAAGAGCAAAAACCTTCTCCTTAAGGTAAGTGTGTTGCGACGCGGACGCAGCCGCAGCCGCGGAAGACGGCCGCGATGGTTCCGGAACGAGAGCCAGGTCCGGAGCGAGTCGCGGAGCCGCGGCCGAAGCCGGAGCCGGGGACCACAAGGCCGGGACGAGTCCTTCCCGCCCCTCGGCAAGCCGGGCCAGACAGAAACAGCAAAAGAAGAGCGGCGGCACTAAGGTGAGCTGGAGAGACGGCCCTCCCAAATCGCTTTATGCTCCGCACTCAAACACAAACACACAAGACAACCAATTTAGGGAAGAGATGAAGAACCTTAAGCGCGAGCTCGAGCAGAGCCGTAGAGAGTCGAACGAGCTGAGAAGACAGCTCAATGAGCTCATTAGAGAGAAACAGGAGGTGAGAACAGGGCGCTCACCACGTAGAACACCAACCCCTCCCCCTATGGAGACGCAACAAAGCAACAATGAGGGAAACCTCGACAGCAAAATAGAAAATTTCATGGCTCAAATAATGGAGCAAATGAACCAAATGAAAAACGAAATTCAACAAACTCAACAAAAGTTTGCCCTACAGGAGCAAAGCTTTAGGAATTACGTAAAAAATCAAAACACCCAAAGAGTCAATGACGCTAGAGACAGACTATTTAACGAACGAAGGTTCGGCACAGAAACCCAGAGTACAACCAACTTTAACCAATCATGGCAGAACACAAACAAGAGCAATTAGAAATTTGGCAGTGGAACTGCAGGGGGTACAAACGCAAGCAAGGCCTCCTCCAGCAATTTATCCACACCCAAGCAACCCCACCAAACGTAATCATCCTGCAGGAAACTAACAACACCCCCGCACTAAGGGCTATACATGTCAGGAAAACGGCCGTACGGCAACGCTCATAAGCAACAAAGTAGTAGCCATAGTGCACGACGAAATTAAAGATACCCAGATAGAACACGTAATTACGGAAATAATACCCAAAAAGAAAAGGAAAGCCAACAGCACCTTTATCGTAAACCTATACATCCCGCCCAGCCAGACCAAATGGGACTTTATCAGACTCTTTGCGGAGGCGAAAAAGAAGGCGGGACAAAACGCACTGGTAATTGCGGGCGATTTTAACGCTAAAAGCCCAAAATGGGGCTACCCCAAAGAGGACAAAAAAGGGCGCGGCATATGCACGGCGGCAGAAAGCGTGGGCTGTGAACTTCTAACCGACGAAAATCAACCGACCAGACATGGAAACAGCGTGAGTCCAGACACGTGTCCCGACCTAAGCTTCGTAAGGGGTGCCAAGAACGCAGAGTGGGAGAACCTGCTCGACAACCTTGGCAGCGATCACTACATTCTAAGAATCAGCCTTACGGCGGAACAAGACAGGAGGAAGATTGGCACGGCTCGGCTAACAGATTGGGACGCCTTTAGAGCGCACTGCAAGCAGCTCGAAGGAGGAACCATCGAATCTGCGGAGAACTGGAGCCAACAACTAAGACAAATCTAGGACCTCTACACCAAAGAGGTAGTTAGAACAGAACAGACACCCGAGGTGGACAAGAGGCTACTAAGGCTACGGGAGGCAAGACGCGGACTCACCAAGCGGTGGAAGAGACAAAAACTCAATAGAAAACTCAAGAAGAAAATTGCGGACATTACCAGGCAGGCGGAGGAGTACGCGAACCAGCTGGCAAGACAGGGATGGCAACAGTTTAGCAACTCGCTGAACGGCACCCTCAGCACGGCTAGGACGTGGCAGATCCTCAAGGCCCTCTTGGATCCGAGCAAAAACAAATCGGAAAGCAGCAAAGCGATGCAGCGGCTAACCCATCAATACCAAGGAACAGACGAGCAAGTACTAGAGGAAGTCAAGGTCAAATGCTACGGCAAAGACCAAGTCGAAAGTTATAAAGAAGAATTCCACGGAGAAGACAACCCCACGATGGACAGACCCATCACGAGAGAAGAAGTGATGGAAGCGGTCGCGTCGGCAACAAAAAACACAGCGGCAGGAGCAGACAAGATCCGAAACTCCTTAATTCGCAACCTCAACGACGAGGCAATAGACCAACTGACCAATTATCTAAACACGCTATGGCAGGAAGGAAGAGTCCCGGCGGAATGTAAACACGGCGTCGTCATTATGATCTCGAAACCAGGCAAGAAACTACAGATAGAGAACCTCAGGCCGATATCACTCACGTCGTGCCTGGGGAAGCTCTATGAGAAAATAATAACCAGAAGAATCCAAAATCATCTAGAAAAGGAGCAACTGTACCCGGACAGCATGTTTGGGTTCAGAGCCAACCTATCCACGCAAGACGTGCTACTCCAACTCAAGGAAGAAGTGCTCGAAACGATGCCGAAAGAGGTCGAAAACGCGGTCATGGCCATCGACATAAAGGGGGCCTTTGACAACGTGAGCCACGTGGCCATCATGGAGGGCCTGAACAACGCCAACTGCGGAAAGAGAACCCACGACTACGTCAGGGACTTTCTCAGCAACAGAACGGCAACGGTAGGGCTAGGCGAGCTAAGAAGCGACGTCTTCCACACCCCGTGTAAAGGCACACCTCAAGGCTCGGTCATCTCGCCCGTCCTCTTCAACGTGGCAATGATTGGACTAGCAAACAAACTAAAGACGATCGAGGGAATTCAGCACGCGATGTACGCCGACGACATCACGGTCTGGACCACCCGGGGATCCCTAGGCGAAAAACAAGAAAGGCTGCAAGAAGCTGCCACCTGCGTGGAAGATTACACAAAGGAAAGAGGACTGCGGTGCTCGACAGAGAAATCGGAGCTCCTCAGAATCGGCAGACATCCAACCCAAGCAACCCTGGAAGTCACCCTCGAGGGTCAACTCATACCCGAAAAGAACATGATAAGGATCTTGGGCATGTGGGTACAAGGCAGCCGCAAATGCAGTCACACCATTAGCCTGCTAAGCAAAGCGGCAGAGCAGGTGGGCCGCATGATCAACCGCGTCTCTCAAAAGAGATACGGCATGGGAGAGGAAGACACCCTCAAGCTAGTAAACAGCCTCATAGACAGCCGAGTTACGTACTCCCTGCCGTACCACGCAACCACCAAGGCGGAAAGAGAACAAGCCGACACCATCCTGAGGAAGGCTTACAAGACGGCTCTCCACTTACCCAGAAACACGTCAACCGAGAACCTGCTACAATTAGGCATCAGCAACACTTTCGACGAACTCGCGGAAGCGCTGCTGGGAACACAAAAAGTCAGACTAAGAGGCACTCCTGCAGGATGGGCGCTCCTGAAAAGGCTGGGTCGGGACACTCGCGGACTGACAGACAGATACGCGGAGATGCCGGACCACCTTAGAGAAACCTTTAACGTTAAGCCCATACCGAGAAATATGGACCCTAACCTTCACGCAAACCGACGCAAGGCTAGGTCGGAGTACGTAGATAAAACGCTAGCCTCGGAAGAAAACACAGTATACACGGACGCTGCCGTCTACCCGTGCGGGTCAGAACACGCAGCCGCACTGGCAGTCGTAGACAGCAAAGGAAGAATGCTAACGAGCGCCGCAGCAAAAGTCGCGGGCGCAGCGGAGGCCGAGGTAATTGCCGTCGTGCTGGCGGCAGCAGAAGGCTACAGAACCGGTCGCCCACTCAACATACTAACAGATTCGAAAGAAACGTGCAAAAACTATACAAAGGGCAGAGTCAGCAAAACGGCCCTTAGGATACTCGGCGGGGTAGCCCCTGTAGGGTTGGAAAAACTCAGGCATAACTTAATTTGGATCCCAGGCCACGCGGGAATAGAGGGGAACGAAAGGGCAGACAGCTTAGCTCGAGGGGAAGCAATCCGAGCAAGGCAGTCACACGCCCCGGGTTTTCATCTTCAAGCCTGCGAGGGGGGATACACAGAACTTTTAAACCTATGCAAAGGCGTCAGGATTAGATACCCGCCACCACACAAAGCTCTGACAAAGGAGGAGGCCATTGCTTGGCGCAGATTGCAAACGAACTCCTTCCCCAATTTATATATACTAAGCAAAATGCACCCATCGCAATACAGGGACACCTGTCCGTGGTGCGGAGCCATACCCACACTCTACCACATCACATGGGAATGCGAACGTAACGAGGCATTTCACAAACACAAACACCCGAGTGCGGAGCAATGGGAGAGCCGTCTCACCAGCAGCGAGCTCACGGCCCAGAGGGCCTTTATAGTGCACGCGACCGGTGCAGCACGACTCAGTGGAGTCTTGGAATAGGGGCCCACCCTTGCTGAAAGAAGACTCTATACGCCGGCGCAAGCACGAAGACGACGGAGCCTTCGATCCGCGAATCCCTTTGGAAATCTATAAATGCTTTCACTCACTCACTCCACCTGCATCGTTATCAGAAGAGGAAGTTTCAAAGTCTTATCTCTCGTGCTTTCTCTGGGCTCCTTCTATTGGACAGAATCAGTCAGCCTCCTCTGGAACATCCTTACCCTCCTACATACTGAGAAAAGGGGGCTCATTCACATATCGTCATTTATTCCTGGTCAAAGCAAGGGTATTTGCGCTGAGTGTGTGTGTCCTTCTCCAGTGTACCGCCTTTTCCGAGCCATGGACGCTGACGCCCGTCAAGTCCTGGCTGCTTCCTGCAGGAAGCTGACCGAGATGCAGTCAAGCCGAAAGGACGTGAGCCTGATCAAGAAGATCTTCGTTCTCCTGATGGTGCGCAAAGCCGAAGGAATCCTGGAGACGCATTTCGGCGACGACTCCTTCAGTGATTGAGAAGACGACGACATTGTTGTGCTCGTATGAATCCGGTGCTTTGAAACTTCCCTGCTTTGCGCGTCGAGAGACTAACAAATACTTAAGGGGGATGAGACGACAACTTCTTTGGTCCTTACAGGTCCATACTGAATGCGCTGTGCGAAACAGAATGACAAAAGCCAGAAATGACGTGCAACAGTGCTACCCGAACGCTGTGTGAGACAAATCATCAAAAAAACAATTTATAGCAAAATACCCTCGTGGCAAAATTTCAATATTTTTATTGATCTCGAAAATAGTATGCATTTTTTCTTTTGCTTAAAAATCGCGATACAATGAAATCCCATGCCCAAAAAACACACGACCAACGAACAAAATAGAGAGGTATGGTGAAAAATAAAAGAACATATCAACTAAGGAGGGGCGGTGGCTACGGGTGCCAAACTACTTGCGCATTCGAAAATAGTAATACCTAAAGCAGTATTCAAGCAACATCGTTGCATAGCACAAATTATCATCGCAATTTCACTCACAAAATCAAAAAGTAAACCCCTAGCCCACGAAAATATTGGTAAAACAACAGAAACAGAAAAAAATTTGAAAAGACAGAGACATGTTCACTAATATTTCAGCAATGCTCAGTTTAAAGGTAAAAAACGAATACACGCTGTAGTGTAGCTAAAGATCAAAGAAAAAGAATGCGAGCGACGAGCTTTTGGGGCCAAAAAGCAAAATTAATCGAGTTGCGTCTTCTTCAATGCTCCGATCAAAAGGTGTCTACATCGACCGTTAATCACACAAGTTTAATTACCTAAATAAGGTCATGCACAGATTAGTCTCCGGACGCTAGGGGCCTTAGGTTTCATTTTTGCCGCAGACCGTTAATAGAGCCCACATAAACAGAGTTTCATTTTAATTTATCCAAACTTTCCATCGTCTATATTATTTCTTAGTTTCTGTGTTCGGCCTCATTCTAATCTTTCTCTTCAACATGAAGAGTACTTTATTATTTGAAAACAAATAGCTGTTTATGATGTCGTGATTTCAGTTGATGGATATTTCCAAAAGACTCACCAGACCACCACTTATTTCACAGCCCTCGGGTGGCAGAAAAATAATGTACCGACGCAGGGTACCCCAAGAAGGAGATGTCCAATACTAGTTGTTAAACAGTTTTTCTTGAGACAGTTTATATTATCGGGAAAGAGCAAAAACCTTCCCTGGAAGGAAGTGTGTTCAACTTTCATCGTTATCAGACTGTGAAGTTTCAAATTCTCATCTCTCGTGCTTTTTCTCGGCTTCTGCTATTGAACAGAATTAGACCGCCTCCTCTGAAACATCATTTTGTTCGTATATACTGAGAAAAGGGGGCTCATTCACGTATCATAGCTCATTCCTGGTCAAAGCAAGTGTATCTGCGCTGCATGTGTGTGTGTCCTGCTCCAGTGTAACGCCTTTTCCGAGCCATGGACGCTGACGCCCGACAAGTCCTGGCTGCTTCCTGCAGGAAGCTTAACGAGATGCAGTCAAGTCGAAGGGACGTGAGCCGCATCAAGAAGATTTTCGTTCTTCTGATGGTGCGGAAAGCCGTAAGAATCCTGGAGACGCAGTTGGGCGACGACTCCTTCGGTGACTCAGACGACTACGACATTGTAGTGCTCGTATGAATATGGTCCTTTGAAACTTTGCTGCTCTGCGCGTCGGGAGCCTAACAAATATTTAAGGAGGATGAGACGACAGCTTCCTTAGTCTTTACGGATCCATACTGAATGCGCTGTGTGGAACAGAATGACAGGAGCGAGGAATGACGTGCAACAATGCAACCCGAACAGTGTTTGATGCAAATTATCAACGAAACAATTGATAGCAAAACACCATCGCGCCAAAATTTGAATAAACCTATTGATCATCAAGGAGGTATACAATTATTCATTGGCATAAAAATCCCGACACAGTTAAATCGCATGCGCTAAAACACACAAAAAAGAGATGAATGGTTAATAATAAAGGAACATAACAACTAAGGAGGGGCGGTGGCTACGGCTGGCATGCGCATTCGAAAATAGCAATACCTAAAGCCGTATTGAAGCAGAACGCTTACATGGCACAAAATATCACCGCAACTTCACTGACACAATCAGAAAATAAACTGCCTAACGTAAAGAATTAGGCGTAAAAAACTGAAACAGAAAAAAATTGAGAAAACAGACATGTTGACTAATATTTGGGCAATGGTCATATTAAGAGTAAAAACAAATAAACGCTGTAGTGTACCTAAACCTCACAGAAAAAGAATGCAGTCGAAGAGGCTTGGGAGCCAAGAAGCAAAATTAAGCGACCGTTGCGCCTTCTCCATTCTACACAAAAAAAAATGCATCTACATCGACCGGAAACACCTCGGGTTCAATTACCGAGGTAACGTCATGCACGTATTTTTCTCCGGACGCAAGGTGCTTACGTTTTGTTTTTGCCGCACACCCTTAATGGAGCCCACATTAACACAGTTTCATTTGAATTTATCCAAACATTAAAACCTCTATATTTATTTCTTGGTTTCTATGTCTGGCGTCATTCTATTCTTGCTCATCAACATGAAGGGTACTTTATATCCTGTATGCAAATGATGTTTATGCTGTCGATATTTCTTTTGATAGATATTTACAAATGATCCTCCACTCATAATCTTATTTCAAAGCCGTCAGGTGGCAAAAAATAATGTACAGACGAAGGGTACCCCGAGAAGGATATGTCCAATACTAGCTGGTAAACAGTTTTCCTTGAGACAGTTTATCTTATCGGGAAAGAGCAAAAACCTTCCCTGGAAGGAAGTGTGTTCCACTTTCATCGTTATCAGACCGTGAAGTTTGAAATTATTATCTCTCGTGCTTTTTCTCGGCATCTGCTATTGCACAGAATCAGTTAGCCTCCTCTGAAACATCCTTACCCTAGTACATACTGAGAAAAACCTGCTAATTCACATATCATCGTTCATTCCTGGTCAAAGCAAGGGTGTCTGCGCTGTGGTTGTGTGTGCCCTGCTCCAGTTGTACCGCCTTTTCCGAGCTATGGACGCTAACGCCCGACAAATCCTGGCTGCTTCCTGCAGGAAGCTGAAAGAGATGCAGTCAAGCCGAGGGGACGTGAGACTCATCAAGAAGTTCTTCGTTCTCCTGACGGTGCGGAAATCCGAAAGAATCCTGGAGGCGCAGTTGGGCGACGACTCCTTCAGTGACTCAGACGACGACGACATTGTTGTGCTCGTATGAATATGTTGCTTTGAAACTTCGCTGCTATGCGCGTCGGGAGCCGAACAAATATTTAAGGGGGATGAGACGACATCTTGCTTAGTGTTTACAGGTTCATATTGAATGCGCTGTGCGCAACAGAATGACATGAGCCAGGAATTACGTGCAACGGTGCTACCCGAACGTTGTGTGAGACAATCAACAAAACAGATTACATCAAAACACCATGGCGGCAAAATTTGAATAATTTTATTAATCATGAAGGTGGTATACATTTTTTGGTTTAAAAATCCTGGCCCAATGAAATAGCATGCGCAATACACACACGAACAAAATAGTGAGGAATGGTTAATAATAAAGGAACATAACAACTAAGGAGGGGCAGTGGCTACGGCTGGCATGAGCATTCAAAAATAACAACTCCTAATCAGTATTGAAGCAGAACGCTTACATGGCACAAATTTTCACCGCAACTTCACGGACACAATCAGAAACTGAACCCCCTAACGCAAAGAGGTAAGGGTAAAAGAACTGAAAGAGAAGAAAAAATAAAAACAGATATGTTAACTAATATTTCGGCAATGGTCAGATTAAGAGTAAAAAACAAATAAACGCTGTAGTGTACCTCAACCTCAAAGCAAAAGAATGCGGTCGAAACGGTTTGGGAACCACAGACGCAAGTTTAGGCGACCGTTGCGCCTTCTCCAATGTACACAAATAAAAATGTATCTACATCGACCGGTAATTCCTCGGCTTTAAGTACCGAGGTAACGTCATGCACGGATTAGTCTCCGGACGCAAGGTGCCTAATGTTTTGTTTTTGCCGCAGACCGTTATAATGCCGCCATTAACACCATTTCATTTTAATTTATCCAAACAATAAAGCCTCTCTATTTATTTCTTGGTTCCTATGTCCGGCGTCATTTTATTCTCGCTCATCAACATGAAGGGTACTTTATATCTTGATAGTCAAATGCTTTTTATGCTGTCGTGATTTCATGTGATGGATATTTCCAAAAGACCCTCCAGACAACCTCTTTTTCGCAGCCCTCAGGTGGCACAAAAATAATGTACAGACGCAGGGTACCCCGAGAAGGAGATGTCCAATACTAGCTGTTAAGCAGTTTTCCTTGAGACAGTTTATCTTATCGGGAAAGAGTAAAAACCTTCCCTGGAAGGAAGAGTGTTCCACCTCCATCGCAATCAGACGGGGAGGTTTCAAATACTTATCTCTCGTGCTTTTGTTGGTCTTCTGCTATTGGACAGAATCAATCAGCCTCCTCTGAAACATTCTTACCCTCCTATATACTGAGAAAAGGGGGCTCATTCACATAACGTCATTCATTCCTGGTCAAAGCAAGGGTATTTGCGCTGAGTGTGTGTGTCCTGCTCCAGTGTACCGCCTTTTCCGAGCCATGGACGCTGACGCCCGTCAAGTCCTGGCTGCTTCCTGCAGGAAGCTGAACGAGACGCAGTCAAGCCGAAAGGACGTGAGCCTCATCAAGAAGATCTTCGTTCTCCTGATGGTGCGCAAAGCCGAAAGAATCCTGGAGACACATTTCGGCGACGACTCCTTCAGTCACTCAGACGACATTGTTGTGCTGGTATGAATATCGTGTTTTGAAACTTCGCTGCTATTCGCGTCGGGTGCCTAACGAATATTTAAAGGGGATGAGACGACAGCTTCCTTAGTTTTTACAGGTCCATGCTGAATGCGCTGTGCGGAACAGAACGACAAGAGCCAGGAAGGACGTGCAACAGTGCTTCCCGAACGCTGTGTGAGGCAAATCATCAACAAAAGAATTTATAGGAAAACACCATCGCGGAAAAATTTGAATAAACATATTGGTCGTCAAGGATGTATACATTTATTTTGCTTAAAATTCGCGAGACAATGTAATCGCGTGTGCAAAAAACACACGACCAACGAACAAAATTGAGAACATTGACTAACAGTAAAGGAAAAAAAAGAACTAATGAGGGGTGGTGGCTACGGGTGCCAAACTACTTGTGCATTCGAAAATAGCAATACCTAAACAGTATTGAAGCATAGCGCTTACATGGTACAAATTATGAGCGCAACTTCACTCACAAAATCAAAAATTATACCCCTAACAGATAAATAAGGGTAAAAGAACTGAAAAAGAAAAAATATTGAAATGACAGAGACATGTTGAATAATATTTCAGCAATGCTCAGCTTAAGGATAGAAGACAGATAAACACTGTAGCGCACCTAAAGCTCACAGAAAAAGAATGCGGTCGACGAGCTTTTGGAGCCGAAAAGCAAAATTAAGCGAACGTTGCGTCTTCTCTAATGCACCGATCCAAAGGTGTCTACAGCGGCCGGTAATTACACGACTTTAAGTACCTAAATAACGTCATGCACTGATTAGTATCCGGACGCAAGGTGCCTTGCGTTTTGTTTGTCCGCAGACCGTTAATGGAGGTCACATTAGCAGAGTTTCATTTTAATTTATCCAAACATCAAATCGTTCATAATGATTTCTTAGTTTCTATGTTCGGCGTCCTTCTAATCTTACTCTTCAACATGAAGAGTACTTTATTATTTGAAAATGAATTGATTTTTATGGTGTCGTGATTTGAGTTGATGGATATATTCAAAAGACTCTCCAGACAACCTCTTATTTCAAAGCCCTCAGGTGGTACAAAAATGATGTACAGACGCAGTTTACCCCGAGAAGGAGATGTTCAACATTAGCTGTTAAACTGTTTTACGTGAGACAGTTTATCTTATCGAGAAAAAGCAAAAGCCTTCCTATAAGAAAGTGTGTTCCACCTTCATCGTTATCAGACCGGGAAATTTCAAATTCTTATCTCTCGTGCTTTTTCTGGGCTTCTGCTATTGGACAGAATCAGTTAGCCTCCTCTGAAACATTCTTTCTCTTGTACATACTGAGAAAAGGGGGCTCATTCACATATTGTCATTCATTCCTGGTCAAAGCAAGAATATTTGCGCTGAGTGTGTGTCCTGCTCCAACGTACCGCCTTTTTCCGAGCCATGGACGCTGACGGCCGACAAGTCCTGGCTGTTTCCTGCAGGAAGCTGAACGAGATGCAGTCAAGCCGAAGGATGGTGAGCCTCATCAAGAAGATTTTCGTTTTCTTGATGATGCGGAAAGCCGAAAGAATCCTGGAGACGCAGTTCAACGATGACTCCTTCAGTGATTCAGAAGACGACGACATTGTTGTGCTCGTATGAAAACGATGCCTTGAATCTTCGATTCTATGCTCGTGGGTAGCCTAAGAAATAGTTGTGTTGTGTTGAGGTGTATGGCACATAGGCGGCTAAGGCCATCATGCACCAAACGCAAGTTGAAGAAATTTGTCTTGTGCCGAATTCTATTTGAGAAAAATGAAGCGGTGGAGTAAAGGACCTAAAATGTTATTTCACATAATCTAGTGAAGGTAAAAGGCTGAATTTTTCGAAATGGTTCATGGTAAAAGCTTTTAAAAAGGTCAGGTAACCTCAGCGGCCTTTGCAGAGGAAAGATGTCGAGGCCCCCAACCAATGAAATACAAACCTCAGCATTCTTCTCAGGAAAGAGAAAGTGGCTGAGGTGTATCCCATTAAAGTGAGGCATTAACAGTTCATTAAGACAACCAACCTCTCGTAAAAAGTTAAAAACATCAGAAATGTCAACAATTCGCATTATCACTCAGGAGTAGTGCTGGGTGAAATGGAATGCATTGATTATAAAATTGACTAAAACACTTCTTTCTTGGATTTTCTAGGTATGAACATGTAAATAAGACATGGTTTAGTGCGAGCTCGTCGCCGCATCTTTCACAAACGGGCTTGGCTTCTTTTGTAAGTAGTTGTATGTCAAGTGTGTGTATCCTATGCGAAGGCGACATAAGATTACTGCAGTGAAACGTTCCTGCTGTCTGCATGATTTCCATTACCCCAAAGGTGGCCTTTATGAAGTGTAATTTGTTGTTCAGTTCATTATCCCACTCTTTCTGCCATTTGTTCTTTAATTTGTTTTGTATGAAATTCATGCAGTCTTTAAAGGGTATGCTCACATTTTTGATTTCACCATTTTGAGCTTTTACTGCTGCTGAGTCTGCTCGCTCATTACCCTCTATGCCGACTTGGCTCGGGACAGAGCACAACCTTACCATATGTCCTTGTGTTGTGACTTTTTCTGTGCTGTGTATGATGTGGTCTACTAAAGGTTCAAGTGCATTTCTTGACTCCGGCGTTGTGAGTAGGCTGATGGAATCTCTGTAAATTATACACTTTTCGATGTTCTCATGTACTATTTTTTCCACATCCATAAACACTGCGTAACATTCGGCAGCAAAGATTGATACATAACTAGGCAATCTTACTATTTTTTCTCATTTTTCTCGTACTACGGCACTTCCAACGTGCATCGCTGCTTTAGAGCCATCTGTGTAAAACTCCATGTAGCTTGAATATTTCTTTTTCAAAGCCAAGTATTCTTGTAGTATATGTTTATGTGGTGCTTTTTTTCTTACAAAACTGTGTTACCGTGAAGCCGCAAGCAGCGGGAAGACAGTACCATGGTGGCAATGGGTCGTGCCTCGGGGCAATTTTTGGTGGAGCATCTAGTATTCCGAGTTTATGACATGCATCTTCAAAGCGTAGTAACAAACGTTTAATCGATTGTGGTTTATTATTGAACAGTCTTCTAGATGTGCACTTGGTAACTATGGGGTAACAAAGGTGTTTTGGTAAGGACCTTATATTTAGTACATATGGACAGGTAAGTATTGCTCTTCTGTTTGCAAGAGATGGTTCATTTGTTTCTACATATAGGCTATTTATGGGGGATGTTCTGTATGCACAAGTTGATATACGAAGACCCAGGTTATGTACGGCATCCTGTTTTTCAGGTATGATGGTCTCGCAGAATCATAGACAATGCATCCATAGTTCAAAGTGGGCCGTACTACGGAGCGGTAGATCTGCAGCAGGCATAACCTGTCGGACCCCCAGTGTTTCCATTAGAGTACCTTCAGTATATTTAGAGATCGAGAAGCTTTCTTTTTGAGGGTGTTTATGTGGGGTAAGAATGTGAGCTTTCGGTCAAAAGTTATACCTAAGAATTTCTGCTCTTGTTTTACTTGTAGAACACTTCCATTCAAGTGCAGGGTGGGATCAATCTGCATGCCTCTTTTGAATGAGAAAGGAACAGCAACTGTTTTTTGTGGAGAGAACTTAAATCCATTTTGGTCTGTTCAAGTCGCTACTTCGTTCATTGTAAGTTGTACCTGTCTTTCTCATGTTGATAAGCTGGAAGATGTGCACGAAGTTTGGAGGTCGGCAACATATACGGAATACATGATTATCTTCGGAATTATTCGCGATATTGAGTTCATTTTTACAATAAAGAGTGTGGTACTTAGAATACACCCCTGCGGTACGCCGTTTTCTTGGATGAATTTTTTTAAGCGTGCAGTCTGGACGTACGCGAAAAAAACGGTCAGAAAGTCTTTTAGGCAGTTCAGCATCCTGCCACGGATACCTAGATTCGAGAGGTCACGAAGAATTCTATAACTTCAGGTGGTATCACATGCTTTTTTCAAGTCAAGAAATACTGCTAGACAGTGCTGTTTGTGTATGAATGCTTCAGGGACTGTGTTTTCAAAACGGACGAGATGGTCATTTGTACAGCATGCTTTCTTAATACCACATCTGTGGATATCAAGAAGTTTTCGCGATTCAAGGATGAACATTAACATATTATTTAGCACACTTTCAAAACATTTAGCAAGACAACTCGTAAGTGCTATTGGCCTGTAACTACCAGCCGAAGTAGGCGGTTTTCTAGATTTCATGAATTGAACACCCACAGCGTTTTTCCACGCCTCTGGCATTTTTCCGGACTAATATATTTTATTGAACAATTTTAGAAGAGTTTCCACAGCATCTTCAGAGAGGTGAGCAAGCATTTCATAATGAATTTCATCGGGGCCTGGTGCTGTCTGTTTGCCAGCCGAAAGTACTGTACGGATTTCTTGTAGTGTAAATAATTTATTGTAACGTTCATTTGCGCTGCCACTTGTCGGCAGTCGTTGTTTTTGAATTGTGTTCTTGTGCTTTAAAATTATTGGGTGTAGTGTGAGGAGCTAGAAACTGTGGCGAAGTGTTCCCCTACTTTGTCGTCCTGTTCGCTAATGCTTGTTTGTGTATCCGGAGCTCTTAGGAAAGGAATTGTGAAAGGAGTAAAGCTGCCATTAAGTTTGCGGACTTGCTCCCACATTTGTTTCGATCTAACTGAACTATTTATGGACGACACATAGTTTTTGCTTCAAGTTTTCTCAGCATTGCGACGTATGCACCATGCTTTGGCTCTCACCTTTTTAAAATTTATGAGGTTGTCGTGTGTGGGGTACCTTCTAAAAGTTCCCCAGGCTTTGTTTTGTTTCTTTTTTTGCTTCTCTGCACTCTTGTGTGCACCAGAGCTTATTATTTTGCCGTACAAATCCTGACGATTAAGGAATGGCTAGACGTGCAGCCGCGATGATACATGTTTTAAAAATTTCATTTAGTTCGTCAACGCTAAGATTATCAGAAAAAATTTTCTCCAGACAGGCCTTTTTTTGAAATACTGGCCAGTCTGCTAAGTGCATCTTCCAACGGCGTGGTCTTGTTGGGATTTTTGGTGGTGGTGAACCACAGTTAATTACTACTGGAAAGTGATCGCTTCCGTACGGGTTATCAAGAATATCTCACTTAAAATTGGTAAAAACGGATGGAGAGCTAAAAGACAAGTCGATGCAACTCATTTCGCCTGAGGATGAAGAGCAATATGTAGGTTTCCTGTATTGAGCAAGAAGACGTTGTTGCACAGAATAAAATCTTTTAAAATCCGACCTCTAGTGTATGTCTGTTCACACCCCCAAAACGAGGAGTGCGCGTTAAAATCCCCGCCTACCAGATAAGGCTATGGTAGCTGCCTAAATAGCTCCTCTAGACCTTGTAGTGTAACAGTGAGATGTGGTGGAAGGTATATAGAGTATACGGTAATTCTTTTAAAGCTTAGGACGGTGACTGCAACATCTTCATAGTTCGTCTGGAGCTTTAATTCATGGGTTGCGACGCCGCTCTGAACTACAACAGCAACGCCTCCAGAGAGCCTATTTGCTTTCTCATGGTCACAGCGAAAGACTTTATACTTTTTAAAAATATTTTTATGAGAAGGTCCCAAGTTGGCCTCCTGCAGACATAGTGCTACAGGAGATATAGTTCAGGATATCTGTTGCGTCACTATAGTTATTCAGAATTCTGCGGCAGTTCCAGTGGATTAAAACGCCATGATGATTTTGGGGGATATTGTATTGACACCTTAGGTCCCTCCTTGCTGAGGGCCCGTTATTAAGCTTTTTTTCTTTTTTGCGATCAAGGGATCACCACCGCCGTTGCGGCAGAGGCGAGCTCTGAGTTGTACCCATCGCCTCAGTGGAGGCGCTGGATATCCGTGGGGAACCCACGGGTAGGGGGTGGTGGACATCTCCCGAATGGGGGAAGCCTTGCGGGCTGCCGACTTGGAGGCCGACGGGCCCGTTTGTGGGGGTGGCATAGCAGCTTCGCTGCATCTGCCAGGGGCGCGGATGGCTCTGCCTCAACCTCGCTTAGTGTGAGCTGGCCAGGTGCCGAAGGCCGCTGTGGTGTGCCGCGCCCACGCACTACATCGGCGAAGTTTGTATGTGCGGTGAAAGAAAATATGCTCCCATTCATTCCGTCACGCTGTCTTGCCTCTTTCAATGTAACATTCTCGTTGATCTTGATGATAAAAATGTCCTTTCCTTTTTTCCATGCAGTACACGATCTTGAATAGGCGGCTTGATCGCCTTCGCAGTTTGCACAGCGTGGTGCAGCATCGCAGTCTTCGGATTTATAGTAATTGGAGGCACATTTGGCACATGTATCGCGGACGCGACAGCTTTGGGAGCCGTGGCCAAGCATTTGGCATTTGGAACATCGTCTGGGGTTAGGGATGTATGGTCGGACGGATATTTTTGCGTACCCTACCTGGATTGATTCGGACAGGGTGCAGGAAGCAAAAGGTCAGTACCTGGTGTTTCGTTGGAATTTCTTTGCTTTCTTTGCATATTTTTATTCTCTATACATTGGTTACATTTTCTCCGGACAGTCCTTCCAGCATTTCCTCTTCTGCCAGGTTCAAAAAGTCGTTATTGGAGATGACACCACGCACAGTGTTTAGCAATCTATAGGGTATTACAGACACTGGGTTGTCACCGAAAGTTTCAATATCTGCAAGTTTCGAGATTTGAATGATATCAACAAGTTCTAGCAGGAGGTCTCCACTAGCCAGTTTTGTTACCTTGTACTTCGGACCTAATGAATCTGTGAGAACTTTTGAAACTGTGAATGGGGATATTAGTCTAGCTGGCTTTTCTTTTCCTTCACTGTGCACAATATGGTACTCTCGGAAAAATGTCTTCTTTTTGTTGAAAAATTGTGAGGTCACATCGGTCCGCCCTCTTTTCAGAGGACGATCATTTGAAAGAAAGGAGGTAGCCATAAAAAATTGTGTTTTTCGGCCATGGTGCCAGCCACCCACCATGGAGCCCAACGAGGGGACAGGACAGGAACTTGAAAACAAGCCCTGCCCTCGCCAGCTGTACACCACTGCTATAACAAAATATGACGCAACTCAGTGTGGTTGGCCACTGAAGGTTAACCCTTGCCGCCTAAGAAAAGTGAAAAAAGCCGAGAAGAGAGGAGGAGACAGGAAAGTTCTAAGAAAGAATATAGGAAAGTGAAAGACCGAGGGGAGGGCGGGAAAAGGCGACTGCTAATTTCCCCCGGTCGGGTCAGACCGGAGGTGCCGTCTACAAGAAGCTGGGGCCAAAGTGGTGTGTTGCCTCCGCCGAGGGGCCTTAAAGGTCCAAGCGCTCAGTATCGGCTCAACCACCAGGATCCCCTTTTCCCCGGACACTGCGATGCCACGCACGACCAAGCGCGGGTGCTCGGGTCCGTGGTGTGCACTGTTCACCATCATCCCCCTGCGGGGATGTCCCTGCGGATGCGCGGGATCCAGCGGTGTCGCCACTCACCGACGCCTGCAAGCTGCAGACGCCCCCCTGCGGGGAGTAGCCTAAGAAATATTTAAGGGGGATGAGGCGACAGCTTCCTTAGTCTTTACAGGTCCATACTGAATGCGCTGTGCGGAACAGAATGACGAGAGCCAGAAATGACGTGCAACAGTGCTTCCCGAACGCTGTCTGAGGCAAATCATCAACAAAAAATTTGTAGCAAAACACCATCGCGGCAACATTTGAATAAACCAATTGATCATGAAAGAGGTATACATTTTTTGTTTAAAATTAACGAGACAATGAAATCGCACGTGCAAAAAACACACGACCAATGAACAAAATAGAGAGCAATGATTAACAATAAAGGAAAAAAGAACTAATGAGGGGCGGTGGCTACGGGCGCCGAACTTCTTGTGCATTCGAAAATAGGAATACCTAAAACAGTATCAAAACATAGCGCTTACATGCACAAATTATGACCGCAATTTCAATCACAGAATCAAAAACTATACCCCCTAACTCACAGAAATAAGGGTAAAAGAACTCAAAGAGAAAAAATTGAAAAAAAGAGAGATGTGTTGACTAATATTTCAGCAATGCTCAGCTTAACGATAAAAAGCAAATAAACGCTGTAGTTTACCTGAAGCTCAAAGAAAAAGAATGCGGTCGACAAGATTTTGGAGCCAAAAAGCAAATTTTAGCGAGAATTGCGTCTTCTTCAATGCACCGATCAAAAGGTATCTACATCGACCGGTAATCACACAAGTTTAAGTTAAGTTAACGCCATGCACTGATCAGTCTCCGGACACAAGGTGCCTTACGTTTCATTTTTGCCGCAGACCGTTAATAGAGCCCTCATTAACCGAGTTTTATTTTAATTTATCCAAACTTTACGTCCTCTATAATTATTTCTTTGTTTCTATGACCGACAACATTCCAATCATTCTCTTCAACATGAAGAGTACTTTAATATTTGAAAATTAAATGCTGTTTATGCTGTCGTGATTTCAGTTGATGAGTATTTCCAAAAGACTCCAGACAACCGCTTATTTCACAGCCCTCAGTTGGCAGAAAAATATACAGACGCAGGGTACCCCGATAAGGAGATGTCCAATACTAGCTGTTAAACGACAGTTTTCCTTGAGACAGTTTATGTTATCGGGAAAAGAGCAAAAACCTTCCCTTTAAGGAACTGTGTTCCACCTCCATCGTTATCAGACGGGGCAGTTTCAAATTCTTATCTTTCGTGCTCTCTCGGCTTCTGCTATTGGATAGAATCAGTTAGCCTCCTCTGAAACATCCTCTCCCTCGTACTTATTGAAAAAAATGGGCTAGGCTCATCCACATGTCGTCATTCATTCCTGGTCAAAGCAAGATTATTTGCGCTGAATTTGTGTCCTGCTCCAGCGTACCGCCTTTTTCCGAACCATGGACGCTGACGCTCGGCAAGTTGTGTTGTGTTGTGTTTTATGGCACATAGGCAACTGAGGTCATCATGCGCCAAGAACAAGGTATAGGAAAAGTCTTTTGTTGAATATTCTAGAAATACAAGAATAATCCTTGCTCTAGCGGCCCTCAAATATTAATATTACTCAGTAAAAACATACGCAAATTTTATAAATGGCTACAAGTTAAAGCTTTAAAGAGAGCCGGGTAACCTCAGCAGCCTTCCTTGGCTGCGGAAGGATATCGAGGCTGCCAACCAATCAAAATAAGAGCCTCAACTTTCTTGTCAGGCATGATAAATCGGCTGAGGTGTACTGAAATTTAAACAAACCAGTGTGTAAAAAAATTTAGTCTCTTGAGAAATCCCGTTTCGTTAAGAAAGCTCAACACACATCGTATATTAACAATTGCATCATCTCCTAAGAGCAGTGCGGAATGAGAAGGAATGCATTTATTATAAAATTCAGTAAAATACGTTTTTCTTAGTTCTTTCAGTTCCACACAAGAGAATATGTGGTTAACCGTGAGTTAATCTCCACAATCTTGTCAAACAGGTTTGTCTTCTTTTGTTAGTAGGAAGTTGTGCGTAATTTGCGTGTGGCCTATTCGGAGACGGCATAAGATCACTTCCTTGAAACGTTCTCTGTGCACACACGACTTTAATTCACCTAAGACTGGTTTTACTAAGTGTAGTTTACTTTTACCTAATTGTTCCAAGTCGGCTGCCATTTTTTCTTAGTTTCTTTGCTACTAATTTCATGCAATCATTAAACGGCATATTTAATTTAATTATTTCCTTGCCACGAGCTTTACCAGCACACACATCTGCTCTCTCATAGCCTTTTATTCCCACATTACTCGGAACCCAGCACAGTTTTATATTTTGTCCTTGAGCTGTGGCATTTACTATGTTGTGTATGATGTCACCAAGCAGAGGGCAGCTTGCATTTTTAGAATGGAGAGCTCTAAGTACACTTAAAGAGTCTGTATAAATAACAGCATTTTTGAGGTTCTCACTTAGTATTTTTTCTATGGTCATCCATACTGCGTAGCACTCCGCGGTGAAGATGGATGAACACTGTGGTTGTCATACTATTTGCTCCGAATTTCCTCGCACCACTGCGCTTCCTACGCAACTATCTGTTTTTGATCCATCAGTATAAAATTCTGTAAAACTACTGTTTTTTTCTTCAAGGGCACGGAATTCTTGTAATATGTGTTGCTGTGGAGTTCGCTTTTTACGGAAATGTGCAAGAGTGAGGTCACAGATAACAGGAAAATTGAACCATGGAGGCAGTGGACCACGTCTTCGAGCAACGCCAGGTAATGCATCCATTACGCCGAGGTTTTTGCACACATCTTCAAAACGCAGGGGAAGTGGCCTTATAGCTAATGATTTGTTGTTAAATAGTTTTCTAGATGGGCACTTCGTGACTATATGGTGACCGATATGTTTAGGTAGTGAACGGATTTTTAAAACGTACGATCAAGTGAGCATGGTTCTTCTCTCTGTAAGCGATGGCTCGTTGGCTTCCACATAAAGACTGTTTGTCGGTGACGTCCTGCATGCATCGGTGGAAAGACGCAAGCCTAAATTGTGTACTGGGTCTAGCCGCTTATTGTACGACTGCCTCGCTGATACATAAACTATGTATCCGTAATCTAATGTAGAACGTACTACAGAGCGATGAATCTGTAAAAGACAAGTCCTATCGGAACCCTAATGTTTTCGTGAAAGTACTTTTAGTATATTCAGTGATTTAGAAGCTTTCTTTTTGAGTATGTTTATGTGTGGTAGGAATGTGAGCTTTTTGTCATGTCATTCTTAGAAATTTGTGCTCATCTTTAATTGGTAGTGCGACTTCATTTAAATACAGGGAGGGATCAGTGTGCAGTGCTCTTCTAAGCGAAAAAAGAAGAGCTACTGACTTTTGTATAGAAAACTTGAAACAGTTTTGTCTGCCCATGTTGCTAGTTTATTCACTGTCATCTGTGTTTGCCTCTCACACGATGTAACTCTAGAGGATGTGTAAGCAATCTGGAGATCGTCGATGTAGACAGAATACATGATAGACTTTGGGATTATTTTTGCTAGGGAATTCATTTTTACTATTGAAAGCGTGGTGCTTAAAATGCACCCATGAGGCACGCCGTTCTCTTGAATGAAAGCTTTAGAAAGAGTGGCACCCAGGCGTACTTGAAATGAACGGTTGGTCAAAAAGTCACGCAAGCATTTTAGCATTCTACCATGGATTCCGAGGTCTCCAAGGTCCCGCAGTATGCCAAACCTCCATGTGGTGTCATAGGTTTTCTCTAAATCGAAAAAGACCGCAAGGCAATATTGCTTGTGTATAAATGCTTCTCGGACTGCGTTCTCCAGGCGGACTAGATGGTCGGTTGTAGAGCACGCCTTTTTAAACCCACACTGATGGATGTCAAGAAGATCACGAGATTGTAATATAAACATTAATCTAATCTTAAGGACGCTTTCGAAGGATTTGGCAAGTACGCTTGTTAGGGCTATAGGTCTTTAATTGCCAGCGGAGGTAGGTACTTTTCCCGGCTTCAACAACGGTGCAATAATGGCTTTTTTCCATGCCTCTGGAATCTCTCCTGATAAACATATTTTGTTAAAAAATTTCAGAAGCGAGTCTACAGCATGTTCGGACAAGTGGGCAAGCATTTCGTAATGGACTTCATTTGGTCCTGGTGCAGTCAGTTTTCCCGAAGAAAGTGCACTTAATTTGTTGTACTGTAAATGGGCTATTATATGCTTCGTGAGCACTGCCCTTTATCGGCAGTTTTTTTTTTCGGCTGCGTTTTTATATTTTAAAAATTATTCTGTATAGTTAGAGGAACTAGATACAGTGAAAAAATGTTCGCCTAATATGTCTGCTTCTTCTTTTATATTTGTCTGTACACCAGGGGCGGTCAAAAGAGGAACTGAGAATGGAGAGTAGCGACCATCCATTTCGTGTACTGCCCCCCACATTTTTTTCGAAGAGACTTAGCTGTTTATTGAGGAAATGAAATGCTGCCAGGATGTTTTTCGGCATTTCGACGTATGTACTGCGCTTTTGCTCTTGCTTTTTGAAAGTTTATAAGGTTCTCCTGTGTGGGGTATCGGCTATTTATACCCAAAGCTTTATTTTGTTGTTTTTTTCCTTCTTTGCAATCTCGTGTTCACCACATTTTATGGTTGCGTTGTACTATTCCTGAAGACTGGTTGATAGCTAAGCGTGCGGCAGAAAGAATTCAATTTGTGGACTTTTCATTTATTTCGTTTACAATAGGATTTTCTAACGTGGCTGCTGTTCTAAACAGCTGCCAGTCTGCTAAATTGAGCTTCCAACACCGTGGTTTTGTCCGGGTGACTGATGGTGGGGATGATAGGCAGATTTTAACAGGGAGATGATCGCTTCCGTACGGGTTGTCTAAGACACCTCATTTAAAATCGTTAAAACCTGAAGGAGAGCTAGAAGACAAATCTAAAGCACTCATTTTTCCTGAACTAGGGGAGCAATAAGTAGGTTTACCGGTGTTCAATATAAATATACAATACAAATATTCTTGGATAGTATAAAATCCTCAATAACCTGACCTCTGCTATCGGTTTTCTCACTGCCCCAGAAACAAGAGTGTGCATTTAAATCGCCAACTATCAAGTATGGCTCCGGTAACTGTTCTAAAAGGCTCTCTAATTCATGCTTTCTTACTTCGAGATGTGGTTGAAGATATACGCTACAAAAAATAATGGTTTTCTAACCACACACAACGGCTGCTACGGCTTCGAACCTAGTTTTGAGTTTGATCTCACTACCTCCTACGCCAGGTTGCACAATGATTCCTACGCCTCCCGAGAGTCTTCTCGCCAAATCTCGGTCATGGCGGAAGACAGTATACTTCTTTAGCACTTTTGTGTGCTGAGGGCCTAGTTTGGTTTCCTGCACACTTAAAGCAATAGGAGCAATTGTGTTTAAAATGTCTTTTATGTCGTTATATTTATTCACGAGACCTATGCAGTTCCAGTGTATTATGAAAGCCATCTTAATGTTGTGAGCGTGTGTGCAGATAAAATTAGATTAACTTTGATTTGCACCCTTGACTCGGAGCCTCACATTTTTTTGATCGATCCAAGGACCTCTGCCGTCCGTCCGATGTGGAGGCAACGAGGCTGCCCTGGGTCGTGTCCATCGCCTCGGCAGAGGCGCTGGACGACCGTGCAGGATGCACGCTGACTTCTGAGTTAGACCTCGACCTGTGGGAAGAGGTCTTGAGGCCCGCTGACCCGGGGGTCTCCGCAGCCTGCTTTGAGGTTGGCGGAGTAGTATTTAGCTACTCCACCAGGGGGCCCGGATGGCCCTGCCATAGGCCCACTGCGGGCGGCCTGGACAGGTGCCGAAGCCTGGTGTGATGCGCCGTGCCCACGCACCACATCGGCGAATGTTGCTTTCGCAGTGAAGGGGAATTGGTTTGTTTCGGCGTATCGCCTTCTTGCTTCCTTGAAAGAAATGTGTTCAGTGGTTTTCAGAGTAATTATTTCTTTTTTTCTTTTTTCCAGGACGGACAAGCCCTGGAGTATGCAGCATGGTCTCCCTCACAATTTGTGCACCGCGGGGCAGCAATACATTCATCTGACTGGTGGTCCTTCGAGGAGCATTTCGCGCAAGTTTTGCGACCGCGATAACTCTGTTAGCCGTGGCCGAACCTCCGACAATTGAAACATCTGCGTGGGTTGGGTATATATGGCCTTACATTTATTTTCAGGTACCCGACTTCAATGTTTTCACGTAGTGTGCTGGTGTTGAAAGTGAGGATCATGTGTAGCGTATCTATTTCCTTGTTATCCTTCCGGATCTTTATCCGCTGAACATTTATGACATCTTGGTCGGCAAGGCCTTCAAGCGTTTCTTTTTCAGAGAGGTGAACGAAATGAATTTCTGATATGACGCCTCGGACTGTGTTCAAAGACCAGTGTGACGTGATGGAGACAGGAATCTCCCCTATTGATACACTGTTTACAAGTTTCGAGTGCTGGACGGTGTCACGTATTTCGAGCAGTAAGTCGCCACTAGCCATTTTGATACCTTGTACCTAAACCCCAAGGAACCTGTCAGGCACTTTGCTACCAAGAAAGGGAAAATAAGTCTTGCTTGTTGTTCTTCAGCTTTGCTATGAATGACATAAAATTTTGGGAATGACACTTTTCTTTTTTTAAAAAAATCTTCATCGTTCCGCCATCTTTTTAGAGAGCGATCAGGTTGAGAATGGAGGGGAGCCATAAAAAATTTAGTTTTTCAGCCACGGTGCCAGCCACCCACCACGGAGCCCAACAAGGGGACGGGACAGCAACTTGCACGCAAGTCCTGCCCATGCCAGCTGTACACCTCAACTTTAACCAAATATGACGAAACCCAGGGTAGTTCGCCACACAAGGTTAACCCTAGCCGCCCATGAAGAAATGAAAAAGCTAAGAAACGACGAGGAGAGAGGACAGTAGTCAGAAAGAAGATAGGAAAGTAAAAGATGTAGAGGAGGACAGGAAAAGGCGACTGCCGATGTCCCCCGGTCGGGAAAGGCCGGAGGTGCCGTCTACAGGAAGCTAGGGCCAAAGTAGTGTGTTGCCTCCACCGAGGGGCCTTAAATGTCCAAACGCTCGGCATCGACTCAACCACCAGGCTCCCTCTTCCCCGGACACGGCGATGCCACGCACGGCCAGGCGCGGGTGCTCGGGTCCGTGGTGATGCACTGTTCACCATCATCCCCTTGCGGGGATGTCCCTGCGGATGCTCGGGAACCCGTGGTGTCGTCACTCACCGACGCCTGCAAGTTGCAGTCGCCCCCGTGCGGGGAGACGCCCGACAAGTCCTGGCTGCTTCCTGCAGGACGCTGAACGAGATGCAGTCAAGCCGAAGGGACCTGAGCCTCATCAAGGTGATCTTCGTTTTCCTGATGGTGCGGAAAGCCGAAAGAATCCTGGAGACGGACTTGGGCGACGACTGCTTCAGTGACTCACACGACGACAACATTGTTGTGCTCGTATGAAAACGGTGCTTTGAAACTACGCTGCTATGTCCGTCGGGAGCCTAACAAATATTTAGGGGTATGGTACGACAGCTTCCTTAGCCTTTAAAGGTCCATACTGAATGAGCTGCGCGGAACAAAATGGCATGCAACAGTGCAACCTGAACGCTGTGTGAGACAAATCATCAACAAAACTATTTATATCAAAACACCATCGCGGCAAAATTTGAATAATTTTATTGATCAAGAACGTGGTATACATTTTTTCTTTGGTTTAAAAATCCCGATACAATGAAACCGCATGCGCAAAAAACACACGAACAACGAACAAAATAGAGAGGAAAGGTTGACAATAAAAGAACATAACTAAGGAGAGGCGGTGGCTACGGCTGCCAATCTTCTTGCGCATTCAAAAATAGCAATACCTAAAGTAGTATTGAAGCAGAACGGTTACGTGGCAGAAACTATGACCGCAACTTCAATCACAGAATAAAAAAATGGCCTGGCTTAGCTAAGGTTAAGCCTAGGGTGCGAAGCATCCCTGTCTGTAGGCGACATCTCGCTGTATGACTGCCTCGGCGTGAGGAGCGGGGCTCTTTTATACACTGCCGCAACGACTATAGGCCCCTAGCGGGAGGAGCGGGAGTTAGCCTTGGTGGTCGCGGGCGCGCGGCGACCGCGCGAGTTGAGCCCCGTTTCTCCACAGCTGGCGTGACGTCAGACCACGTGCTCGGCTGCAGCGCCCCTAGCGGGAGGAGCGGGAGTTAGCCTTGGTGGTCGCGGCCGCGCGGCGACCGCGCGAGTCGAGCCCCGTCTCTCCTCAGCTGGCGTGACGTCAGACCACGTGCTCGGCTGCAGCGCCCCTAGCGGGAGGAGCGGGAGTTAGCCTTGGTGGTCGCGGCCGCGCCAGGCTGGGCTATGGTTGAGCTAAGTAGTGTCCCTATTATGCTTCGCATAAAAGTAAACCCCCTAGCGCAGAGAAATGAGGGTAAAAGAACAGAAACAGAAAAAAATTTGAAAAGACTGAGACGCGTTGACTAATATTTCAGCAATGCTCCGCTTAAGGGTAAAAAACAAATAAACGCTGTGGTGTACCTAAAGCTCACAGAAAAAGAATGCGGTCAACGAGGTTAGGGGCCAAAAAGCAAAATTAAGCGAGCGTTGCGTCTTGTCCATTATACAGAAAAAATGTATCTACATTGACCGGCAATTACACGGGTTTAGGTACCGAGGTAACGTCATGCAAGATTTAGTCTCCGGCAGCAAGGCGCCTTGCCTATCGCTTTTGCTGCAGAGCGTTAATAGAGCACACATTAACACACAGTTTCATTTTAATTTATACAAACTTTAAATTCTCGCTATTTATATCTTATTTCTTGGTTTCTTGTTTCCGGCGTCATTCTATTCTTGCTCTTAATCATGAAGAGTACTTTATTACTTGATAAAGAAATGCTGTTTATGCTGTCGTGTTTCAGCTGATGGATATTTCCAAAAGACTCTCCAGACAACCTCTTATCTCCAACTCCTCAGGTGTCAAAAATAATGTGCAGTCGAAGGGTACCCCGAGAAGGAGATTCCTAATTAACATATCTTCCTCTTCGGCGATTTCAATTTTCCGAAGACTGACTGGCATAACGAGCCCGCCCCTATAGATAACAATAAAGAAACAAGGGAATTCCTAGATTTTCGCAACAACCTCAACCTTACTCAGGTAATACTTGAACCTACCCGCGTAACACAGAACTGCGCCAATATTTTAGATTTCTTAATAACCAGTCACCCAGACAGCGTACAGCCCATTACATTCCTGCCTGAAATAAGCGACCGCAAAGTAACTTTCGCTAACCTTCTCCTTACGCCAAACTGGCGCCGCAAATGCCATAAAACCATCCGTCTTTATGACAAAGGGAATTACAACGTAATAAATAATAAACTTAACGCGTTTTTTCATGTTTTCCTGTCAGGTTTTCATTTCCGCATTTCCGCAGTGTTCAAGAAAATTGGTTGCTGTTGAAAGAAACTAGAAAATCCAACTGATAGATTCATCCGCCAAATTAGTTTTCACTCTAATTCACAAAAGCCATGGTTTACTAAAACGCTGAAACGTTTGGAGATCGAAAAGAAGCGCCTTTACCGTTCAGCCAAGTCTAAGGGGACGCATAGTGCATGGGTAAAATATCGCGAAACTGGAAGATCACAACTCACCGCTATTTTTAATGCCAAGCAAACCTCTTTTCACTCGGACTTGCCGAATATGCTAACTAGTAACCCCAGAAAGTTCTCAAAAGTTATCAATCCGCATCACGCACAAGAAATAACCCTCACCGATGAGTCAGGCACAGTTTTCACTGGTGCTGAGTGCGCTGCCATGTTTAACTCTGCCTTCTCAATTGTATTTACGAAAGAAACTGATATACCGCCATCATTTTCAGCACCTCCCTCAATGATAAATTATGCTATGGCACCAGTTGTCGACACGTAATCTGGCATTTCGTCCCTAATTGAAACCATGAAAATTTCATCATACGCTTTTGACAATATGAACTGAAAGCTTTTGAAAAATAACAAGGATATTTGTGCGCGATTTTTATGCATACTTTTTTCACTGTCACTGTTATCAGGTAAACTACCACGCGTTTGGAAAAGCGGTAAGGTCGTTCCAGTCTTCAAATCGGGTGAAAAAAATTCACCGCTGAACTACCGTCCCATTTTCCTTACCAGCGTACACTGCATACTCATGGCACACGTCATCTACTCCAATGTCATGAGCTTCTTCGACTGTCACAACTTTTTTTCATCCTGCGCAACACGGTTTTCGAAAAGGCTTGTCATGCGAAACACAGCTGGCCATTCTTATTCATGATCTGTATGCTAATCCTGACTCTAACCTACAGACCGATGCTATTTTTCTGGACTATGCAAAAGCGTTCGACAAGGTTCCTCACAAACGCTTACTACTAAAACTTTCATGTTTGAACCTCCCCTCTAATATCTTTAAAAGGGTAGAAGAATTCTTGACTAACCGCTCACAGTACGTCACCGTTAACAACCACAACTCTTATCCTATCCCAGTAACGTCAGGCATCCTGCAAGAGTCTGTCCTCGGTCCACTTCTGTTTCTAATTTATATTAACTATTTACCAACGCATGTATCTAGCAAGATTCGCATGTTCGCCGATGATTGTGTAATTTACTGCAACGTTAAAAACGCTTCTACCAAACATCTCTTCAACACGATCTTAACCGCATCCAGGAATAGTGTGCCAATTGGTTAATGAAACTTAACCCTCAAAAATGTAAAATCTTGTCCTTCACGCGTCGCCGCAAGCCACTTCATTTCCCATACGTCATAGCTAACGTCCCTGTTCACCCGGTTCTATCATACAAGTACTTAGGCATTACCTTGTGTAGCGAATTGTCCTGGAGCACACACGCTACGAACATCATTTCATCGGCTAATAAAACACTTCGATTTTATAACGTCATCTCCGCCAAGCACCTAAACATGTGAAGTTATTACCGTACAAATCCCTTGTCAGACCAAAGTTAGAAAATGCCTCACCCATTTGGAACCCGCACCAAGCTTACCTTATAAATGCACACGAATCATTCCAAAACAGAGCAGCCAGATTCATTCATTCATCATATTCTTACGACATCAATGTGTCAGCGTGTAAAGCTGAATCCGACCTAATGCCCTTATCATCTCGTCGCCGCATTGCCAGCCTTTCCTTGTTTAATAAATTTTTCTATAGTTCACTCGGCCGCGCACCCTATGTCGCACGAGCAAAGCTGATAATGTATAAGCTTCTCCAAGTGTTTTAAAAATATGGTTAAGACGGAGATGGGTCGGTAATTATTCATATCATTAGGATCACCCTTTTTGAAGAGCATATATACATTATCGATTCGCGTTCGTTTTGAAAAACATGCACTCGTTAGGGAAAGGTTAAAAAAATGGGTTAAATATGGACATAAGACATCCAACACACATTTCACCGGACGTGTCTGAACTCCTTCAGCGTCGCAACTTGAACTATTATTTAAAGAAGAAAAAACTGCTGTAACTAGATCATTGTTACAAGGCTTAGAAAAGCACATGAATTATTTCTAACGGGCATAAAATGGTAAAAATCTTAGAGTATACTATGATGAGTATCATGAAGTTAATACTCATTAAAGCAGTCTGCAAGGGCGCAGCCAGACACTTCACAGTCATTTATGAACAACTTCTCGATTCTAGGTGAAAGTTTCGCGCGTTTATAAACTGTTCAATTTTTTCCAGATGAGGCCGCTTTTCTTTGGGCAACTCTAGAATTCAGAGTTAATGTATCTACACCTGCTTATTTTAACGTCCTTGTATAAGTTATTTCGTAACGTCCTAACTTGCTTTAAGGAATCAGGATCTTTTGTTTTAATAGACTGATCGTAAAGCATGTATTTATTGTTGATTTTTCGGCGCAGCTCTGGAGTTATCCAAGGCTTGATCCAAGGCTCGGTGATTTTTTTTACCTTGCTTAAATGTTTTTAGTACAAAATGTCGCTTGTAAACCTGCAGGAACTGGTTCCTTAACTTCTCGTACACTTCATCAGCATTTCTTATCTCCATTACCCATGTAAAATCTGACTTCAGTCGTTCAGTCCTGAAGCTGTCAAAATTTGACATAGTATAGACTGAAAAAAATAGGCGGTCTTCTTTTGCGTCCTCAAATTCTGCTTCTTTACCATAACAAATACATTTTTATCTGGGGGCTGGTAACAAACAGAAAACATGCTTATTGACACGAACTGATAACGTTTCAAAATCATCACACAGCCCACAAAAAGAAGGAAGCAGTTTACAGTTTAGATTCGGCTTCATCAATAACATAACTTCATGACCACGACGATTTTGCCGATTTAAGCAGGATGGACAACAAGAAAACCGAAAGTTATCCTGATCGTCTTTGCATCAAGCTTCACTTAACATGACTGCGTCGAACAAAAAAGAAAAACTAGAGATAAGACAATCCATTTCTATATCCTTGTTGCAAAGAGAGCTAACGTTTAAATGAAGGTATTTTAGTGAATTTTGGTGCTGGTTCATTGCAACTGTATTTACATCCTCTGGAGCAAGGTAATTGTCATTATCTATTTCAATCTCCCACAACCGATTTTAAACCCCTTTTGTTGGACACATAGAACATACTTTGACGGAAGGCCACGCATATTGCGCAATACGATTGCTGACTGGCCATCTGCTTTGCGCATGAAGACCTTTCCATTCCTGTGCCAGACATACTGATATGCATTTTGTTTTGCCCAGTCCTTTGTCAGTCGCAGCAGATGTTGGTTATGACCAGTCATATTTACCATAATGGCAATGTTGCTCTTTTCATGACTCAGTTTATTCCTTTCTTCGAGCCATTCATCTCTGAGAGCTTGCTTGGTGTATCTGACTAATATTCCTGGGACCTTACCGATATTTGCAGGTAGCCGGTGAATTGCGTCGACGTCTGCGCTCGAAAGCCTTGAAACACATATCGTATCGGCCACAGCGTTTGCTTTATCTAGCAGATTTTCAGGTTCAGTGGACTGAAATCCACGGAAATCAAGGCTCAGCTTTCTGCTCCTTCATTCAAGATCATTGACTTCATTTCGCCACGTTTCATTTTCTTCTTTTTTCTGGACCTTACTCTCCAAAAGTTCCAGTCTCTTTTGAATATACTTTGTGTCTTTTTCCTGGATAGGTAGCCCTTCCTCATACTTTTCTTACATTACCTGTACAGCTGTTTCAATGCCAGTTACCGTTTCTTTAGGCGGCATCAGCTCGTCTAACTTTCCTTTTATAGTAACAAGTAGGGCTTTAATGTCGGCTATCTCGAGAACAGAGCTTTCCACTTTGATTGTCTCCTTTTTTGCATGTGGGACATGCTCATTTCTGCTTGGCTGACTCCGATTTACTTATATTCTGCTTTAAGGTCCGCCCAGCACTGGTTCCGAGATGGTACAATTGGTGACATACAATACATGTCACAGAAATTTCATCGGACATAGCCTTCTTATTGCATGAGGAACAAAAGTCTTTCGACATCGTGCGTTACAGACAGCAGTTTCAAGCAAAACAAAAACAAAAATACAAACGATAGCAGCATACTATAGTGGCTGCAGTGGCAGCACGCAGCACATATTCATAACAGCAATCACAAGGAACGACACCTACCTGCGAAAAAGCAGAGCGGCGTTCAAGCGGTGGTCTTTCGTGCTGCCGCTGCCGCCGAGTGCTGGAAGATCCAAGCAGTCCGTCTTTTATCTCTAAAGGTGGTCGCTTGTCGCGCCGCGCGTGGTTGCAGGCAGGTCGCAGAACCGGGCAGTTCTGCCACACTTGCGCAGTCGGGTTCGTTCGTCAGCTTCAGCATGGGCAACCAAGCCGCGGTGGAGGCTAATCTGCGAAAAAGCAGAGCAGCGTTCAATCGGTGGTCTTTCTGCTGCCACTGCCGCCGAGTTACCTGGCACAAATTATCATAATTATCAGAACGTAAACCCACTAAGACAGAGAAGAAAGGGGAAAAGAACTGAAACAAAAAGAAATATTGAAAGAATAGAGGCATGTTGATTAACGATTCAGCAATGCGCCGGTTAAGGGTAAAAAAAAACGATGTAGTGTACTGAAAGTTCACAGAAAACCAATGCGGTCGACGAGCTTTGGGAGCCAAAAAGCAAAATTAAGCGAGCGTTGCGTCTTCTCCAATGCACCGAACAAAAGTTGTCTACATTGACCGGTAATTACACCAGTTTAAGGCGGAAAATCTTCAAGCGCCGACCAATCGTTAAAAAGATGACGTTTCGGCCCCGGCTTACGGGGGCCTTGTTCACAATGAAAGAAAGACAGGAGTGAAGGAAAGTTATATAGGTTTCATGGTATGACGCAAGCAGCGGGAGTATATCGGGGGTAGATTGCCTTCGTTGCGATTAAGCGTGTTTGCCGCCGTCTGAATATAAAAAGATTCTAGGTAAAGCCTTGTCGTCTTGCTCTTTTCTTTCCCGATTATCTTCGAGCCGTCCCAGTCGATGCCATGGCCCTCGGAGATAGCTTGATCAGCCAGTGCGTTTGTTGCCACGCGCTTGTTCTTGACATCATTGTGGTGCTGCTGCAATCTTTTCCGAAAATCACCTGTTTCATCGATATGGACATGCTGACAATCATCGCAGGGAACCCTATACACGATGCCCGGGAACTTCTCCTTCTTTATCTTGTCTTTCACTGTAACCAACGCGTGTCGCAGCTTCTGCGTGGGTACATGTGTGACGTCGACTTCGTACGACTGGAATATGCGGGATAAAGTTTCACTTACTCCGGGGACGTAGGGTACCGGAATCCTTTTCTTCTTCTCTCGCTGGGGTTGCTGTGGCGGCGGGTGAGCTAGGCGATTCTCGGATTTTGGTATAAAAGAACTGGGATAGCCCGAAGCCATCAGGTCGCGGCGAACGGTGTCCAGATCTGTCTTTTTCTCTTCCAGCGTAGAGCAGAGGTTCTCCGATCGACGGACAAGCGAGGCAACAACGGACTTCTTGTGACAGGTCGGGTGTACGGAACTGAAGTTGAGGTACATGCCAGTGTACGTGTCCTTCCTGAATACACTGAATGATATTCCAGGGCCGTTGCGTTTCACCATAACGTCCAAAAAAAAACACGCTTAATCGCAACGAGGGCAATCTACCCCCGATATACTCCCGCTGCTTGCGTCATACCATGAAACCTATATAACTTTCCTTCACTCCTGTCTTTCTTTCATTGTGAACAAGGTCCCCGTAAGCCGGGGCCGAAACGTCATCTTTTTAACGATTGGTCGGCGCTTGAAGATTTTCCGCCATGAACATACCCGACCAGACGGGTTTCCGTCGAACCCTGGAATTCATCACACCAGTTTAAGTACCTAAATAACGCCATGCACAGATTAGTCTCCGGACGCAAGGTGCCTTACGATTCGTTTTTGCAACAGACCGTTAATGGAGCCCTCATTAAAAGAGTTTCATTTTAATTTATCTAAACTGTAAATCTTCTGTATTTATATCTTATTTATTGGTTCCTTGTTGCCAGCGTCATTTTATTCTTGGTTTTCATCATGAAGGGCGATTTGCCACTTCATGAGCAAAAGCTGTGTATGCTGTCGTGATTTCATTGTGATGGGTAGTTTCAAATGTCTCCCCAGACACCCTGTTATTCCAAGTCCTCAGGTGGCACAAAATTTACGTACAGTCGAAGGATACGCCGAGAAGATGTCCAATACTGGCTGTCAAACAGTTTTCCAGGACACACTTCATCTTATTGAAAAAGAACAACCCCCCCCCCCCCCCCCCCTGGAAGCAATAGTGTTCCGCCTTCATATTTATCAGAGGGAAGTTTCAGATTATATCTCTCATGCTTTTGCTGGGCTTGTGCTGTTGAACATAATCAGTCAGCTTCCCCTGGAAAATCATTTCCCTCGTGCCTACTGAATAAAGGAGCTCATTCTAAAATCGTAGTTCATTCCTGGTCAAAGCAGTGGTATTTGCGCTGTGTGTGTGTGTCCTGCTCCAGTGTACCGCCTTTTCCAAATCATGGACAACAACGCTCGACAAGTCCTGGCTATTTACTTACAGAAGATGAACGAGATGCAGTCGAGCCGAAGGGACGTGAGCCTCATCATGAAGATCTTCGTTCTCCTGATGGTGCGGAACGCCGAAAGAAACCTGGAGACGCAGTTCGGCGACAACTCCTTCAGTTATTCAGACGACGACGACATTGTTGTATTCGCATGAAAACGGTGCTTTAAACTTCGCTGCTATGCGCGTCGGTAGCCTAACAAAAGTTTAAGAGGGATGAGACGACAGCTTCCTCTACTCTTTACAGGTCCCTAATGAATGCGCTGTGCAGACCAGCATGACAAGAGCCAAGAACTACTTTGAATAGTGCCCACCGAAAGCTGTGTGAGACAAATCATCAACAAAACAATTTCTAACAAAACTCCATCGTGTGAAATTTTGAATAAACTTATTGATCATCAAGCTCGTATTAATTTTTTCTTTGGTTTAAAAATCACGACACATTGAATCGCATGCGCAAAAAACACAGGAACAAAACAGAGAGGAATGGTTAACAACAAAGGAGGGGAATTTGCTACGGGGGACAAACTTCTAGCGCATTCGACAACAGCAATACCTAAAGCAGTATTGAAGCAGAATGGTTTAGTGGCACAAACTGCGGCCGCAACTTCACTTACAGAGTCATAGAACTAAACCCCATATCACACAGAAATAAGGAAAAAAGAACTGAAAAAGAAAGACACTTTGAAAAGACAGAGACTTGTTGATTAATATTTCAGCAATGCACAGCTCAACGGTAAAAAACAAATAAAGGCTGTAATCTACTTAAAGCTCAAATAAAAACATCGTGGTCGACGAGCTTTGGGAGCCAGAAAGCAAAATTAAACGAGCATTGCGTCTTCTTCAATGTACAGAACAAAATTTATTTACATCGACCGGTAATTACACGGGTTTAAGTACCGAGGTAACGTCATGCAAGGATTAGTCTCCAGCAGCAAGGCGCCTTGCGTTTAGCTTTTGCTGTAAACCGTTAATCGAGCACACATTAACACAGTTTCACTTTAATTAATACAAACCTTCAATTGTCTACATTTATATCTTTTTTCTTTTTTTTCCTGTTGCCAGCGTCATTCTATTCTTGCTCTTCGACCTGAAGGGTGCATTATTACTTGACAAGCAAATGCTTTTTATGCTGTCATGATTTCAGTTGATGGATATTTCAAAAATACCCTCCAGACAACCTCTTATTTCATATCCCTCAGGTGACAGGAAAATAATGTGCAGTCGCAGGGTACCCCGAGAACGAGATGTTCATTACTTGCTGTCGAACAGTTTTTCTGGAGACAGTTTATCTTATCGCGAAAGAGCAAAAACCTTTCCTGAAAGGAAGTGTGTTCGACCTTCATCGTAATTAAACAGGGAAGTTGCAAATCCTTATCTCTCGTGCTTTCTCTGGGCTTCTTCTATTGGACAGAATCAATCAACCTCCTCTGAAAAATCCTTTTCCTCGTACATACTGAGCAAATGGTGCTCATTCACATATCGTCGTTCATTCCTGGTCAAAGCAATGGTATTTGCGCTGTGTGTGTGTCGTGCTCCAGTTTACCGCCTTTTCCGAGCCATGGACGCTGACGCCGGACAAGTCCTGGCTGCTTGCTGCAGGAAGCTGAACGAGATGCAGTCAAGCCGAAGGAAGGTGAGCCTCGTCAAGAAGATCTTCGTTCTCCTGATGGCGCGGAAAGCCGCAAGATTCCTGGAGACACAGTTGGACGACGACTCCTTCAGTGACTCAGACGACGACAACATTGTTGTGCTCGTATGAATATGGTGCTTTGAAACTTCGCTGCTATGCGTGTCAGGAGCATAACACATATTTAAGGGTGGTGAGACGACAGTTTCCTTAGTCTTTACAGGTCCATACTGAATGCGCTGTGCGGAAGAGAATGACAAGAGCCAGTAATGACGTGCAACTGTGCTACCCGAATGCTGTGCGAGACAAATCATCAACAAAACAATATATAGCAAAACACCACCGAGGCAGAATTTGAAAAAAGCTATTTTTCATCAAGGAGGTATACATTTCTCTTAGGTTTATAACTCCAGACACAATGAAATCGCATGCGCAAGAAACACCAACAACGAACAAAATAAAGAGGAATGGTTAACACGGGAAGTGGCAGGCGAACATGCAAAATCAGGAATTTTTAGGCATAGCCAAGGAACCGCATTTGTTTCTCGTACAGTGAAATTGAGGACGTGCTTACGCAACTGTCCCCTGCCTTGGCAATAAAGTTCAAAATTTCAGGTTCAATGGACTGAATTCCATGGAGGTCATGGTTCAGCGTTCTGCTCCTCCTTTCAAGATCATTGACTTCATTATGCAACGCTTCATTTTCTTCTTCTTTTTTCTGGACCTTACTCTACAAAAGTTCAAGTCTCTTTTGAATATTCTTTGTGTCTTTTTTGGACAGGTAGCCCTTCGTCATACTTTTCTTACATTAGCTCTACAGCTGTTTCAATGCTAGCTACAGTTTCTTAAAACGGCATCAAGTCGTCTTATTTTCCATTTACAGCAACATTAGGGCTTTAATGTCGGCTATCTCGTGAACAGACAGCTTTCCACCTTGATTCTCTCCTTTTTTGCAAGTGGGACATGCCCATTTCTGCTTGGGTGACTCCGATTTGCTTTCGTACTGCTTTACGGTAAGCCCAGCACAGGTTCCGAGACGGTACAATCGGTTACATCCCATACATGTGAGAGAAATTTCATCGGGCATAATCTTGTTATGGCATGAGGAACAAAAGTGTGTCTATATCGTGCGTTACAGACAGCAGTTTCAAGCAAAACAAAAATATAAACGATAGCAGGATTTTAGGGCGGCAGAAGTGGCAGCACGCAGCACGTATTCAAAGCAATCACAAGGAACGACACCTACCTGCGAAAAAGCAGAGCGGCGTTCAAACGGTGGTCTTTCGTGCTGCCGCTGCCGCCGAGTGCTGGGAGATCCAAGCAGTCCGTCTTTTATCTCTAAAGGTGGTCGCTTGTCGCGCCGCGCGTGGTTGCAGGCAGGTCGCAGAACCGGGCAGTTCTGCCACACTTGCGCAGTCGGGTTCGTTCGTCAGCTTCAGCATGGGCAACCAAGCCGCGGTGGAGGATAAACTGCGAAAAAGCAGAGCAGCGCTGAAGCGGTGGTCTTTCTGCTGCCGCCGAGTTACCTGGCACAAATCATCAAAACATAAACCCCTTAAGGCAGAGAAAAGAGAGGTAAAGAACTGAAACAGAAAGAAATTTTGAAAAAGCAGAGGCATGTTGAATAACGATTCAGCAATGCGCAGTTTAAGGGTAAAAAAAAAATAAACGCTGTAGTGTACTGAACGTTCACAGAAAAACATCGTGGCCGACGAGCTTTGGGAGCCAAAAAGCAAAATTAAGCGAGCGTTGCGTCTTCTCCAATGTACAGAACAAGAGTTATCTGCATCGACCGGTAATTAGACGGTTTTAAGTACCTAAGTAAACTCATGCACGGATTAGTCTCCGGACGCAAGGTGTCTTACGTTTCGTTTTTGCCGCAGGCCGTTAGTGAAGCCCACATAAACAGTTTCATTTTAATTTATCCAAACTTTAAACCCTCTATAATTATTTCTTGCTTTCTATGTCCGGCGTCATTCTATTCTTGGTCTCCAAACTAAAGGGTACTTAATTACATGATAATCAAATGCTGTTTATGCTGTCGTTTTTTCAGCTGATGGATATTTCCAAAAGTCTCTCCAGACAGCCTCTTATTTCCAAACCCCAAGGTGGCAGAAAAATAATGCACAGTCGCAGGGTACCCCGAGCAGGAGATGTCCAATACTTGCTGTCAGTTTTCCTTGAGACAGTTTATCTTATCGGGAAAGAGCAAAAACCTTCCCTGGAAGTAAGTGTGTTCCACCTTCACCGTTATCAGACAGGGCAGTTTCAAATTCTTATCTTTCGTGCTTTTTCTGGGCTTCTGCTATTGGGCAGAATCAGTCAACCTCCTCTGAAAAATCCTTTCCCTCGTACAAACTGAGAAAATGGGGCTCATTCACATATCGACGTTCATACCTGGTCAAAGCAAGGGTATCTGTGCTATGTGTATGTGTGTGTGTGCTGCTCCAGTGTACCGCCTTTTCCGAGCCATGGACGCTGACGCCCGACAAGTTCTGGCTGCTTGCTGCAGGAAGCTGAACGAGATGCAGTCAACCCGAAGGGACGTGAGCCTCATCAAGAAGATCTTCGTTCTCCTGATACTGCGGAAAGCCGCAAGAATCCTGGAGACGCATTTGGGCGACGACTCCGTCTGTGACTCAGAAGACGACGACATTGTTTTGCTCGTATGAATATGGTGCTTTGAAACTCTACTCAAGTTTTATCCTGAGGAATCGCACTAGCTGAACTATTTCCTTTGGCCGGATCCACAGAGTCTGCTCTCGCATCTGGGCCTCAGTCTGGTTTCCCTAATCCCCGCTCAGCCGCTTCACGTTCGGATCTTATTTCTGCAATGATCGCAGCGGATTTGCCATCTGGCGACGGCAATGCGCTCTGCACCCTGTTAGTTTCCTGCAATGACGTCTTCGATTTTGGGAATCGTCCTCTCGACCAAACTACATACGGGCGATGCCAGCCCCGTACAAAGAATGCCCTATCGTGTCTCCCTTCTTGAGCGCCGTGTCATCCAGACGGAGGTGGACAAGATGCTGGCGAACAACGTTATCGAGCCTTCTAGCAGCCCGTGCGCGTCTCCTACGGTGTGGTAAAAAAGGAAAGATTGCAGTTGGGGCTTCTGTGTCGACTCTCGCCATCTTAATCAAATAACAAAGAAAGACGTCTATCCTCTTCCGAGAATTGGTGGCGCCCTCGACTGCCTACGCGGTGCCAGCTATTTTTCTTCTAATGATCGTTCAGGCTACTGGCAAATTGCTGTTGACGAACGGGATCGTTAGGAGACGGCCTTCGTCACGCCCGATTGCCTGTACCAATCCAAAGCCATGCCTTTCGGCCTCTGCAACGCTCCTGCCACCTTCGAGCGTATGATGGACTCGCTCCTGCGTGGCTTCAAATGAAAGACGTGCTTGTGCTGCCTAGATGACGTTGTCGTTTTCTCCCCAACTTTCGAAAGCCACCTACACCGTTTTTCTACTATCCTTGCCGTCTTCCGCTGCGCCGGTCTCCAACTCAACTCAAAGAAGTGCAGCTTCGGCCAGTGCCAAATTAAGGTTCTCGGCCACTTGGTCGATGCTTCTGGTGTAAAGCCCAAACCTGAAAAAGTCCGTGCGTTCCACTAGTTCCCCACCCCCCGTTCCTTAAGCGATGTGCGCAGGTTCCTCGGGCTCTGCTCGTATTTCCGCCGGTTTATCCCGAGCTTCGCCGACACGGCCCTTCCCGTTACCCCCCTAACGAAGAAAGATGTGTCTTTCTCCTGGGGCCTTGACCGAGCTCGCGCCTTCACCGCACTTGTTGCCGCCCTCACTGCTCCACCTGTGCGGGCCCATTTCAGCCCATCTGCGCCTACGGAACTTCGCACCGACGCCAGTGGCCATGGTATTGTGGCCATGCTTGCGCAGCGGCAGCACGATCACTATCGTGTCATTGCCTACGCTAGCCACCTGCTCTCTCCCTCTGAGCGTAGCTATTCTATCGCTGAGCGGGAGTGCCTAGCACTTGTTTGGGCATTAACAAAATTCCGCCCTTGTTTGTTTGGGTGGCCCTTCTGCATAGTTATTGGCCACCATGCCTTGTGTTGGCTCTCCTCTCTTAAAGACCCCAGAGGACGACTGGGTCGCTGGGCCTTGCGCTTGCAGGAATGCACATTTACTGTTGTCTACAAATCCGGCCAGTTGCACCAAGACGCTGACTGTTTGTCCCGCCATCCTGTCGATCCTCCTGATTCCCAAAGCCATGATACCGACGATTGTGTTTTGTCTATCTCGGAGTTTCTACACATCGGCGACGAGCAGCGCTGTGGTCCACCTCTGCGCCCTATAATCGACCGCTTCCAAAGCGTCCTTTCCTACCATGCCCGGCGCCTGTTCGTGCTGCATCACGATATTCTGTACCGTCGCAAAATGAAACCTGATGGCGCCGACCTTCTGCTCGTCGTCCCGACGCATCTCCGATCCACAGTCCTTGCCCACCTTCGTAACTCTCCTACTGCAGGGCAGCTCGGCCTATCCCGCACGTAGGAAAGCGTGCGCCGGCGGTTATGCTGGCCTGCCCTTTACCGCCCTGTCCGTGGTTACGCTGCTGCCTGTGATCAATGTCAGCACCGGAAAACGCCCCCGCTGACCCGACTGACCTTTTTTTCCGTGTTGGTCTCGATCTGCTTGGGCATTTTTCCACATCAACTTCTGGGAACAAGTGGATTGCCGTTGCGACCGATTACGCTACCCGGTACGCTATCACGCGCGCTATCCCGACCAGCTGTGCCTCCGATGTCGCCGACTTTCTCCTCCATGACGTCTTCTTGCTTCATGGCGCTCCACGTCATCTGCTTACAGACCGAGGCCCCTGCTTTGTTTCTAAAGTGGTCCACGACCTTTTCCGCTCCTGCTCCACCCGTCACAAGTTCACGACGGCCTATCATCCCCAAACAAACGGTCTTACTGAGCGCCTTAACCGCACCCTGACGGACATGCTGTCCATGTATGTCTCCGACCACCATCTTGACTGGGACGTCCGTTTACCCTTCGTGACGTTCACCTACAATTCCTCACGCCATGATACCACCGGATACCCTTCCTTCTACCTACTCTTTGGCCGCGACCCGTTGCTACCCTTTGAGAGCTTACTGCCTTCTGACCCTTGCACAAGCAGTTATGCTTGTGACACCATTGCCCGTGCTTACGCCACCAGCCAAATCGCTCGGGGTCGTCTCCCCGGTTCTCAGACGGTTCAAAAACGTCGTTACGACCTTCATCATCGTGGCGTCCACTCGTCCACTACCCTTCCGGCTCCCTGGTATGCCTGTGGCTCCCTGCGCGCCGTGTGGGACTCTGTGAGAAGCTCCTGCCTCGTTACGTCGGCCCTTACCGCGTTTTCAGGCAACTGAACGATGTGACCTACGAACTCACGCTGCTGCACCTCCACTCTTCTTCCGTGGCCCCCTCCACACAGCTTATGCACGTCACCCGTCTTAAACCGTACCACTCGCACACATCCCCTAGGCCGCCCCGGGACTGTGCCTTCTCCCGCGGGGAGGAGGGGGGTAGTGTTACGGTACACAGGCGCGAAGCGAAGAGGACGTTGTTCTCTCGCTGGCCAGTCGACGAAGACAAAGACGCTGCAGCTAGTGTTTGAGTGACCTGGCTTTCTGGTGTGTCTTGGGTGTACGGCACCTATCGTTCCTGTTGCTGAACTAACCCCGTAAAAATATTTTGCGGCCAGAGCTTGATTAACCGTAACTACCGGCTAATGTGTGCAGAGTGTCCTTATCGTGGTTAAGATGAGGCCCAGAATGCATTTGCCGGCACTGTGCTAGTGAGCCCACAATTATTCCTCCATAGAAGTATATGATCAACGCTATACAGAACACTATTCACAAGCCTTCATCCGCGGCGAGCCCTTCAATTCTGGAAGAATGAAACCAGTTTTAAGGGGGGGGGGGGAGAGGTGACGCTCTAATGCACAACTGCATCTCCTACTTTCAACCCAGCTCTGAGGGAAGGACGACTGGGTGGCAATTAAGAGCTTGCTTAGCAATACAATGTCCGATTTTATATCTTAAAGAGGAAGAATAATAAGCCTGGACCAAGGACAGTTAAATATGAATTATGAGTAAAGTCACTGACAAAAATAGAATCATAGCAATATTTCTCTCTTGTTTGAAAAGGAAAAAAGAAATTCAAAACCGTGAAAGATGCCGAGCAATGAGTCTCAAATCACCCGTGAGTTTGTTCTGAATTCCTGCCTGTTCGCCCCTCTAGAAAATGTCATTATGCGGCTTAAATACCTTGTTTTAAAGCGAAAAAAATAATTCGCATATAGCTGTTCGAAGTGCGAACTAGCTATTGTAAATTCTTCATATCTAACCAATGTAACAAAAATAACTGCAAGTTGCTTTAATCAGCATCATGTCATACATAAGAGGAGTGCCATCAAATTTCGAGATAACCTTAGTCTATTCATAATGGCTCTACTCTGCGTTCCAGTCCGAGAGCGAATGGAGCACTTGAAAAATAGCATTCCTTGCGTTCGGATGCTGGCTAGAAGAACACGACCAAAACCAAATTAAACAGCAGCTGTTGAAAATTGTGAAGCTAACAGACAGACACAGGGCTGAGGAAAGACAGCAGCATTTGTTCGGCGGCTCAGAATGTACAGTTTTGAAGACGTCAAAGCGACGCACACGCCACAGCAAATTGGAAAAGTGCGGCACGATTTTTGATTTGCTAGAGAAAACCTGTACCATATTAACGAAGCGAAGTTCCAAATATACTTTCAATTATTCTGTCAAAGCCGTCTCTCATTAAACAACGAATAACTGCACATTAGTACATACATACACACAAATATATATGTATATGTATATATATATATATATATATATATATATATATATATATATATATTATATATATATATATATATATATATGATATATATATACACTGCAATGAGTCGTCAGGATGGCACCCTCTTGTCGCCAGGGCAGTTGCATTGAAGAATACGACAGTGCGCCACCATCAACGACGATGAAGAGTTTCGGTCGGCCTCGGCGACCGGCTGCCGCGCGCGTTGGAGAGCTCCAGCTCGTTCTGTTAGTCCATTATGGTGCCGCCGCTGCTGGGTCAGTTTGTGCGACGGTTACGCCGCCAGCCCGTCCAGCTTTACAATAAACCGGTCTTCACTTGGTGGAGCTTCGGTTTCCTGTCCTCGTAACGCCCTGGACATCCGCAACCGCACGCTGCCGACCCCCGCTATGCCCGCTCAGCCCGAAGCCAACCACCAAGCCGTGCAGGTGGGCTCCCCCGTCCTCTACTCCGGGGCCGTCCGGCAGCGAGACCCCGTCGTTTTCAACGGGCACTGCGATCTATGTGTTAAAGACTAGGTGGTCTCGTACGAGCGGGTGAGCCGCCATAACAACTGGGACGACCGCATGAAGCTCAACAACGTCATATTCTATCTGAGCGACGGCGTCAACCTCTGGTTTCAGAACCACGAGGCTGATATTCCAACCTGGGCTAATTTCAAGACGACGTTTGCAGAAGTTATTGGCCGTCCCGCAGTACGGAAACTTCGCGCTGAGCAATGTTTGCGCGTTCGTGAGTAATTTTCTTTAAGCGATAGATTATTGTAAGTATTATTATCCCACTGATCAGCACTACACATTAAAAAATAAACATTTCCCTATGCACCTTGGTTTTGTTGACTGTTGGCTCCCTTCATAGGTTTGTCAAACGAGCCCATGATTTCCTGTACCTTGTCTGCTAATAGCTTAACGCGGGTCTCTGTTCTGGCAGTCTTGATGCATAGGTAACATAAGAGGGCTCTCGCAGAGTTTCCGCCCTCGCCGTTAGAGGACGTTCTACGTCACACTCGCCGTATTACAGGACGTGCTACGTCCGCCGTATGGGCGAGGGTGGCCCTGGTGAACACTCTCAAGGTTCGCTTACACCCAATAAACATAAATACACACGAGAGCAGCAGATTGGACCGCCGCCGCCGTCGCTCAGTTGGTAGAGCACCGGACGCGATATCCGCAGGTCGTGGGTTCGGACCCCACTGGCGGTATGGTTGTTTTTTCTGCTGATTTAAAATTAATTTTCTTCAAGCGATAGATTAATTTCAGTATTATTATTATCCCACTGATCAACACTACACATAAAAAATAAACATTCCCCTATGCACCTTGGATTCAGTGACTGTTGGCTCCCTTCATAGGTATATATATATATATATATATATATATATATATATATATATATATATATATATATATATATATATATATATATATATATTAGCAGACAAGTTAATGGAAATGAGGGGCCCGTTTGACAAATTTATGAAGAATTGTCAGTAGTGAAAACACAGACGTCTGAAACTACTTAGTGATATTGTGGCAGTTGGAAACATGATGTCCCTTATTTATACCCCTTTTTTTCTCTTTGTTCGTTTTTCATTGACCTCTTCTTCTTTCCCTTCTCCTTGTTTCATTCTCCCTTTTTCTATCTATACCTCCGCGGCAGTCGAACTTCGATGGAGGAGAAATTCTAGAGGACCGTGTACTGTGCGATGTCAGTGCATGGTAAAGAACTCCAGGTGGTCGAAATTTCTGGAGCCCTTCACTACGGCGTCTCTCATAACCTGAGTTGCTTTGGGACGTTGAACACCTGTAAACCAAACCAAACCTTCTTCTATATCTTGGCTTGGCTTCTTTTCTCATTTTTCCACCTTCTTTTCATTGTACTCCTGTCCTTCTTTCCCTCCCTTTTTTCCACTTCTTGGCTTGGCTTTTGACTTCACTCTCAGTTTTCTCTTCTTATCTTGATTTTTGCAGTCTTCATCTTCCCCTTCTTGTCTCTCATGGTTTCTGATCTTTGTTTTCATTAGCTTTCTTCTTCTTCTTCTTCGTCCTCTTAAGGCATGGCATATTAGCATTCCCACAAGAACTGTAAGAAGTGAAAGAAGGAAAAGATGAAGAGTTGGAAGTAGTAGCTTTCCGAGCTTCTACTTCTCCACTTCATCTTTTCCTTTCTTCTTTCACTTCTTGCAGCTCTTGCTCTTCTCTCATCTCTTCTTTTTTTATTTGGTTGTCTTTTCTTCGCTTTCGTATCTGTCTCTGCAACCCAAAGCACTCTTAGGTTACAACAATATTTCTACAATATCTTAGGATTTGAACGCAATAAATATTTCAAAATTTTGCATTTTAATCTAACCTAATCTTATTAAAAATTTTATACAGTTGGAACATAAATTGATATTTCAGTTCAAGCTTAAATTCGTACCAAGAAAATTTCAATTACAATATTTGGCAAAGCAAACAACTGAAGCATCAACTAAGAATTCTGCGCGCCCCTGGACATCGGTATGAATTCGCAGATGACTGGAGGAGTTTTCATACAAGTGCACGAGACTGTGGTGATAAGAAAGTGACGAAATTGGCTGTTGGTTTTTTTCAAATTCGGAAACAAGTTCCTTATGTGGCAACATGTCTCAGGTATGCGGCTGGTATAACACATAAGCATCACGCCGGAAGACTATGTCTTCGAGCATCACCGTCGTCAAGCGCGTTGAAAGTCGACGCAGCAGTCGTTTCATGGTTGCTTGTTTATCCGAGGCCCGATGCACTCGTCTGATATAATATAGTGCCCCGTGGTATCCTGAAAAGCTTAAGAAAATATCCGCGGATTAACAGACTAAACGGATCAATTCCGTCCAGCGGTGAAAGCCAAGCATTAGTCGGCGAGATACACGATTACCCTGTTCCAAACCAGCCAGCAGGGCAGGCGTTACAATGGGCATTGAAAGAGCTACAACTAAACTAATAAATTGAGGCGCGGATAACAAATCTGCATGCACCGGGCGAATTGGCAACTGGAAAGGAATGTTCATCACGCGAGTTCGCCTACTCAGGTAGAAAAAGAAGACGAAGAAAGGCATCGATCATCATGTCGGCGCAGCATGGCCAACCTCTCAGGGGCATCTTGCGAGGGTCGAAGAAACCACCTCCGGCCAGAGCTGAAGCTCAGGTGTCAGTTATGGACATTGGCACAGGTCATCGCAGACGCAATGACACGCCTTCATTTAAAGACTGGTTCGACATAAATGAACCCGGCCACCAGGCAGCAGCGGCGTCATTCGCCTTGTGTTCTCTCAGCAGCTTGGCCGTGCTAGTCTCGGGCGCCACCTTCTACGCCAACGGTGCAGCAGGAGCAGAGGAGGACAGCCCCACCACCGAACCTGTGACTGCCACAGCGCCCAACGCCACCGACGCAACTGAGGCACCTCTACCGCAGCGTCGCATAGGTGAAGTCACATGGAACAATGAAGACGGTCGCATCGTCAGCAGCGGCGACCAGGTACCAACATGGGATGACGACTTACGTATGTCCGTTGACGAAAAGTAGCATTCATCATTGGTGTCCGTGACGCAAGATACAAGATGAGACTTTTTCGGGACTTATTTCCACTTTAAGTGCTTCTAGATTCAAATTGTTTGTGGAAAATATGTCATAAAAAGAATGGCTATCAATCTCTGGCTGTCTGAACTTCGTTTGCCTGCTCTCCGGTTCAGTAGCGGACGTGCGGTTGGAGTGAAAATGTAAGACATGAATGATATGAGGTTTAAAATTTATCGTCACCAGGCAACTTGCTCTTGCCGAGAAGCAGTGGGTGAGGATAATGAAGAGGAAATGGACAGAGAGTCCGTCATAACCACGACAAATTTTCCTAAGGCTAAAATTACTGCTAATAATTCAGCCAGTCAAATTGGAGTGAAGTGAGGAAGACAGAAAGAAAAAGAGGAACTCAGTGAAGGTGAAAAAATTCCCACACATGCCTTTTCGCGATCCTCCCAGGCATCGGTAGCAATATGAATATGAGAGGGAAAGGACCTTAGGTGGTCCTGGAACAAATCCTGAAGAAGAGTAAAGGGCTGCAGCTTTCCTTTCGATAAAAAATGCCATCGAATGCAGTCTGAACAGAAAGTGAGTTGTTATACGATGCAAGAAACAACTCTGCGGAGTATGCAAACGAAATTAAGTGGCACTAAAAAAGACTGCAGGTTGTCTAAGAAAAATATTACTGGAGGCGTGAAGAGGTGAGTCGCGCAATTTTAGAAATGTTTGAACTGTTAAAAGACGAAACCTAGCTGATAAAGATCGGATCCGCGCCTCAAGCTGCAGAACAGCATTGGCGACCTATTTTGGAAGCCCCAGACAGAGACGCAACGCCTCACGTTAAAAGAGCACAAGAGGGAGAGGTTTATAGGCAGGAGCTGCTGAGAATGAAACACAGCTGAACTCCAAAATTGGCCGGACGTACATTTTATAAATCAGCAGAAGTGTGCGCCTTGTCATGCCTGGCCTAGTACTGCAAAGCCTGCACGGGATGCCAATTACCCTAGCTCCTTTTGCAGAAAATTGCTCAGTGCATGGCCGCCAGGATAGAGTAGTGTCGTTTATTACTCCGAGATACTTAATCGCCTGAACTTGAGAAATTATGTGATTTCTATAGACCAGACAAGTATTTACAGGATCACAAACCTGAAATACTAACAATGCGCATTTCTTCACAATGAGGGACACATGAATTTTCCCTAACCAGCTGTCATGAACACTGAGGTAATTCTGCTAGCTTTAATAAAGAGTGTGAATAGCACCTACATATGCAAAAAAATGCAATATCGTCGGCGTACATATATTTTTTCACGTTCTGAATGCATAAAATTGAGCTTAGAAAATGTTAAAAGAACAGGTGAGAGAACTCACTCTTGCGGTACACTTCTTGCCTGTTGAAATCTCCTAGCGGAACCACCATTTTGGGAGCAATAAAATTCTCTGTTTTGCAAAAAAGCAGAAATTCAGACTACAAAATATTTTGGGAATTGAGTTCTTGTAATCTTAGTAACAGCGTCGAGCGCTTAACGCTGTCGTAGGCTTTACTGACATTCAAAGTAACAAGCGCGGGAAACTGTTTTCTGTTGCGAGCTAATTTAAACGACTCTCGAGGTCAGTATCAGCACATCAAAGTGAACAGCCGAGTGTAATGCACAGGGGCCGAGTGTAATGCACACCTGACGGGAAATATGTATTAACTACTGTAAAGGGGTGTTGAGCTGGGGAACTGAGGCCAACCGCAAGGATTTCACATTCATTGTCTGCAAATTGGAAATAAATGCATGCCCTGTGACAAATCTCTGTAGAGATTAGCACGAACACTCCTCTCCATCGTGATGAGCGGTCAAGCCGGAACGTACGGTAATTTTTAGATGATAATTGAAACCTGTAGTTACCCATATTTCCTATATTGCAAAAACATCTGGTATAGTCTGACGGCATAGACAATTTATATCTGTTGAAGCTGAGAATATAGGACCTCAATACCACTGGAGTACACTTAAGAACCCTATCTTGGTGGGAGTGTCGCAGCGCGACTGCTTTTTCTAGAATCCTGGCCTTGGGATTTTGACCACTGGTATTTTTCTTTTTCTACGACTGGGGGCAAGATAGAAGTCCAATATTCAAATGAGCCTCCCTTTGTTTCTGGGCGCGGGTGCACGATTCCATATCCACACAATCCACAGCAGATGCGTCCATAACGCTGTTCGGAAGGGAGACCTCAGAAATATTTTGTTGATCATATTGATTTTGGCCCTGTGGAGCGCAGTTGATTACCACTGAAGGAGGAGCAGGTTCCGAAGCTAAAGAAGGCAATAGCGGAGCGGTGGGCACCTGCAGAAAATTGGTCATCTGGGTAGCTATGACCTGCGTAATGCCCGTGGATACGGTTTCCATAATGCGATTCAGTGCACTTGCCACAGCTTTCCCGACTGCCGCTGTGATAGCCTGAGTTCAACTGGCATCCCTTATGGGTGGGAATTTGGCGACCACAGAAGAGTAGCCTGAAGCTCTCTCCTTGACTGAGCCAAAAGCTTCTCTCCGAGTGATTCTTCATTTGTGCATGAGCTAGAGCATCTGAACTTTTTGTGTTCGTGCAGGACAGTCAGGCGAATCGGCAGGGTGATCACCATTATGCAAACAACATTTTTCTTGCTGTACGGGGTATTCCTCTCATCCATTACCTTCCCCACATGCACGATCGAATAAATGGCAGCGGAAAGTAAACGAAGACATCGAAGAAACACACAGACGAGGACGATGCTGCACTGACAACTGAACGCTTATTGGAAAGGCCGCATATTTATACTTAGAGACCAGCCAGTGCTTCGAATGATATCTTATCAATTCCTGCTTGCATCCCGGCACAGATATCTCACTTCTTTTTTCGATAGGCCAACTGATGGCATGCTGACGCATTGCTCTCTGGACTCACGGTAGGCCCAGGCTTCCAGGATTTCTCTTGTCAGCTAGTCTTTGCTCTTTTTCACTACCTGCACGTGGTGAAGGTCAGCAGGGCTTGTTTGTTTTTTGCAAGTTTCGCAATCTCTGCAGTGTATCGCAAGGTTGGTGCCAGACTTGCTTGCTATGGCTGTTGCGTGCTCTCTTGCTCTGTCGTTTACGCATCTCCCGGTTTGGCCTATGTAATGCTTCCCGCAGAATAGAGGGATACGATAAACGATGCCCTGAAAGCACTGAGAATACCTCGTTCTGTGTCCGATTTGGCAATCGGATTTGTTTTTCTGCCCATTCACTCGCGCGCACATGCTTTTCGCCTTGTTTGGCGCCGTGGGAATGATCTTGATGTTGTGCTTCTTCCCGATCTTTTTGAGATTGTGGGTCAGCCCATGAACGTAGGGAATAACGGAAAACTTCTTTCATTGAGTCGATGCTTCAGGGGCACTTTCCTTTTCCCTGCCAAGCTTCTTCGGCAGCACGAGGTCTTCTGCTATGCTGCAGAGCAACGCCAAAGGATATCCGGCTTCCTGAAGCCTAGCAACTTGCCTCCGAAGGCCCTGGCTCATCTGGTGTGGACACGACTTCTTTAGAGCAGATTGCAATGCTGCCCTCACAATTCCTCTTTTGACCGTCTTATAGTGGTTAGAGCTGAAAGGAAGAAACTGCTTCTTTGCTCGAGGCTGGTATGTCCAACATAGGTGCCCCGGCAAGAACTCAAGGCGTATGTCTAAGAAGCGTAGGACGCCGTGCTCAGGAAGCTCCCATGTGAACATGAGCCCTGGACAGCTATTCTGAAAGGTGGTCAGTGTGTTGTCTTTTAGGGTGTCCGTGTCCTCTTTTTTCTGCTCGCATAGCACCAAGTAGTCGTCGACGTACCGGACGATCCTCACGATGCGTCTGTCCTTGGTTGCTTCCAGAATTCTTTTGTCGCAGGCTGCGAGGTATAGATCACTCAGGGCTGGAGCGACTCTGGACCCGATGCACACTCCACTCTTCTGAATGTACAGGGTGTCTTCATGGGAAGCGATGGTAGACATAAGGTAGGCTCCCAACAGCTCCAGGAAGGAGTCCACTGAAACTCCGGCGGCGTTTTGAAACGACACAGCTCCCTGCTTTTCTATAGCGTCTCGTAGAACACTCATCAATTCATCATGTGGGATGGAATAGTACATATCTTCAATGTCGAGTGAGAATCCATAAGAGATGTTCCAGTTGTTACTCTTTATCTCAGAGATTAGCTCTTCAGAGTTCTTGATTCTAAAGGGGTCATCTACGTTTACGTTGCTTAGTTGCTTGGCAAGATAAGCCGAAAGAAGCATCTGCCAAGTGTGTGCTTCTGACAGAATCGCCCGGAAAGGGATCCCAACTTTGTGCGTTTTGGCACTGAAAAACACGGACAGGGTGCTTTGTCTTGTCGCTGTTACCTTGAGGTGGAGCGACCCTAAGTTGGCGATTTCGAGCATCGATAAAACCTTCTTTTTTGCTGTTGTGAGATGCTTTTTGTGTACTTCACGAAAGTTCTTCTTCATGGCATCCAAAGCTCTCGTTTTGTAGCTGCAGGAATCCAACACCACAAAACCCCCTTCTTTATCCGCAAGGCACAGCTTCAGGTTTTTTTCCTTTCAATTCCTTTATGACTGGGTCGAAACTTTTCTTGCGTCGTTCACCTGCATTTGACCGACATAAAATGTCAATTCCTTCAGCCACAATTCGGCTGGCGTCTTCATCATCCGCTTTGGCGGCGACATGTCTAACGATGGCGAGCTTCCCTGCAGCGTCAAGTTTAGGTGGAAGCGCGAACTTAGGTCCGTGTTCCAACACGTCATTGAAACGACAGGAAAGCTGTAAACGCAACTGCGGAAAAAGAGAATAATTGGGAGCTGGTCTCGATGAAGACAGGCCAACCAAGGGGAAAACCCCTGGCCGGGAGAAGAAGCAGACATTAAACCTTCGTCCCACGCCTAATCACCCTAGAACAGGAGCAGGCACAGACAAGACGGAGAAGTTGAGCAAGCTAGCGCAACACCGCCAGGTACTTAGGCGCTACCACGCTTTGCTGCTTGATCTTCTTCTCTTTCAATGTTCACTTTTTGGCTTTCGCTCCGTAATAGGTTTCGTATGCTTTTCAGATTCCTCTCAAAACTGTTTTAATTTAGATAGTATGCGATACGTAGTCTCTGATGAAATATTAATTGCGAGTGGATCATCTCTGGCATGCCGTCCAAGGAGAATGGGAAGCGCTGCTCGGACGTCCGGATCTTGTGGCGGCGCTGTACGACACCATGCCTTAAAGAGTAATCTTACTCACCACTGTCGATGGCAACTTTTATTCACTTTGAGGACACTGTCATGCCAGCGATTGGAGTTTTTTTATCTGCTTTCGTGAAACAATTTCAAGACTGACTACATCTTTTTATTCGTCGTCCTAACAATCTCTTCGTGACGGTGCTGTCGTAGAAAAATTTCATGAGACTGAGTATCAAACCTCGCAATTCAAACATTTTCAGAGGACTCCCTGAATGGAATATGAAGCCTTTTGTGTAGCCAATGCCGAAAAGGCAATTTCGAAAGCGAATCAGCACCCGCAGCAAAGCTGGCCACCTCTGTTACTTATCGCGTCGGCGTGCAGAAGCGCGCATCACGGCAGCAGCGGATGCGCCGCCTTGGGCCGTGCTAGCTGAAATGAAGCAGCGGTGAACGCAGCCAACAGGCAATATTTAACATGATGGCAATGTACCTGGCCAACAAAATGGATAATGTTGCTTGGCTCGTTCCTTCACACTCCAGCGGTTTGATAAAATGCGGCTGCCCCATTGCTCTGTCGAAGCACGATACACTCGAAGATTGGCGATGCGCGTTCCACTTCGTCGCGACCGTCAGCAGCAGAGGCGCCGAGGACTACATTAGAAATTTTTCAAGCATGAAAAAAACCCGTGCGAGAGCGAGAGCGATTTTCGGATTCGTTTGCAGAATTCTGGCAGAAAGCGAGCGGCAAAAGATAGCAGCGACTCTGCAGGCGCTCCGTAACACTTCGCGGTGGTAGATTTACTTTTCCGATACTATATATGCAGTCTAGTGTCGACTATTGAACTCCACAAGGCCAGTCTGTCGCCCTTGTTGAGTAGTCGGGCTGGGAGATGAAGCCAATGTAGAATGGCCAAGATGGCTGTGTGGCTGACGTCGTCATAGCCCTTGTGACTGCCAATGGTTAGAAGCGTGCGGATTCTCCTATATCTACCTCCTAGTAGAGCCGTAGTTGACAGAAGGCCCAAATGAGGGCGAAAGGCAATCTGAGCTGGGCGGTACCAGGGATACCGTTCCAGTCACAATATGAGCATCGTAGCTGCGAACCGATATAGTAGCTTACATACTGTGTACGTAAGCGCTGTCGTGCGAAGGTTGCTTATACATGATGAAAAACAGCACAAACTACACGGAACACGGAAAAGAAAGGAGATACCAAAAGTGTTGACTCACAAGCACTTGTCGGCGCTCGTGGCGCCTTACCTCTCAGTGTGTTTTGTCTAGTTCACGCTGTTTTTCACTACGATATCCATGAACTAGCCCGAACTACTGCTTTGGTGCACAAGGTTGCTTAAATTCGTAGGAGGCTTTCAGGGCCTAAGGATTGGAACCACCTACGCAGCTTCCCCGGGGTTCGGACATCTCGGAAGGACAAATTTGTGCTGAGGGCCTCAAGTAAGCAATCCAGTGACAGGCCGTCGATATTTTGGAGACCTCATTTGTAAGTTCATCCGGCCCAAAAGCTTTGCGCAGTTTCGTTAAATCCTTGAATGCAATAAACTCATTCATGTTGCACTGCATGTGCATCCCTTCAAGGTGATCTTTTCTTGGAAACGAGCCTGCTACAGATGGAAGAGTATTCAAGCGGGTTACCGGCGCCGGAATCTGGTAGGAAGCCGTAAAGTCCTGACAACCTCTGAAGCAAACAGACTTAGCATCTGTCCTAAAGCAAGGCATGCGGAGCGTGCTCGATCCTGTTAACATTCAACGATTTCAAGGCAGAGAAGCGCGTAGCTTCTCTACCTGGCATGTAGGCTCGATACCCGCCGCGTTGGCTCAGTGGTTAGAGTGCTCGGCTACTGAGCCGGAGAACCCGGTTTCGAGCCAGGCCGGGCCGGTCGCATTTCGATGAAGGCGAAATGCTAAAGGCGCCTGTGTGCTCTGCGACATCAGCGCAGGTTAAAGATCCCCAGGTGGTCGAAATTATTGCGGAAACCTCCACTACGGCCCCTCTTTATTTCTTTTTTCTTTCACTCCCTCCTTTATATCTTCCCTTACGGCGCGGTTCAGGTGTCCGCCGATATGTGAGACAGATACTGCGCGATTTCCTTTCCTCAAAAATTAATTTTCAATGCTCTCAATTTTTCTCTCAACTTCCTCTCTTGTTTTACAGCACAGTTGAGTTGTCCATTTGGAAGGCAGACAAATATTGCGCCATTTTTGTTCCTCAAAATACCACTAATTAAAGATCCCCAAATGGTTGAAATTATTCCGGAGCCCTCTAATAGAGCACCTCTTTATCTTTCTTCTTTCACTCCGACCTTCGACCCTTATCTTACGGCGCTTTTGAGGCTTCCACCATGAAGGGACTGTTAATTCTTCATATCCTCGCGTAGAAAATCACTCTATATATTGGTTAGCGCGTCCTCGAGTCGTAGTCGGTTTGCTGTGCAATTTCAGTGCACATTAGAGATCTCCAAGCGCTAGACAATATTCTGGATCCCTCCACTATGGCACCTCTCTCTCTTTTCTTTCAGTTCTACCATCCTCTCTTCCCTCACAGCACGGCTGAGGTGTAAACTGAGAAGGGACGCTACTGCGCCTTTCATGACCTCGAAAACAATTTAGAATGTTTACGTTACTGCGCCTCCCATCGCCTCAAAACCAATTTTCCATTTTCAATAGCCACGAGGGGGATGATGGGTGGTTTCCTGGCTCTATAGGGCTGCGACCTAAGAGCTCTCACCAACGTGAAGAGGTCTCCTTGTCACCGGATGTATCTGCTGCTAAACCGTTGTCGTCGTTTCGGATGACGCGGTTGTTGCGACATGCGTCTTGCCTTTCAATCTTTCCTCTCACCTCTCTTTGAACTCTCCTACTTTCGGCACGTGGCAGCGATTGTGGCTCAGCCGGAGCCAGTGGGCAGGCCCGTGCACTTTTCCTTTCATTCTTCCTTCAGTCGCAACAAGACCCGCCGCGATGATTCAGTGGTTAGGCGCTCGGCTACTGAGCTGGAGTTCCCAGGTTGGAACCCAACCGCAGCGGCCTCGTTTTGCCAAGAGGCCGCGCGAGTGGGGCGTTCTGCACAATTGCTCCGGCCAAATATGTGTGTTTCCCCAGAAACCTCATCACATCGGCCAACCCACAGAGCAAGCAGCCACTTAAGGTCACCAGGGACCTACTCAAGCCAAGGTGCGTGAGCCATAGCTCATTCTTTTTGGATTCCGGTCGTAATCTGTGCAGCCCCGGATCGCCACCTAGCTAAGCCTGGCGGAGGTCTCGCCAACGCGCCAAGCCAGCCAGCCCGGCCTACCCGTGCAAGTCGGGGTGGAGTGACGCACCATCCCAGAACAAGAAATTTAATCCTGTGAGTGGATAACCGCTTTACACCGCTCATACAAGACTCGGGCAACAAGGCAAGTGACTGCAGCAGCCGACCCACTAGACTGCTTGAGACGCCCGGCACCAATGGGAGCGCTAACCAGAACAGGAGGAACGCGTCGCTCACCGCCGCGGCCATGACGTTAAACATGGGTGCGGTGCCGCAACGGTCACCGCCGATCACACGCGCTTCGTTCCTCGTCTACCACCACAACAAACGAATACCGCCTCTGCCCTTAGAGGCAATCAAGGTTGTCATCCGCCCGCGAGGCGAGATCCTACTCTCTACCATGCCCGGAATGAAACTACGAGCAGCACTTGAAGCCAAACTACACAAGCCTCTGCCACCCGACGCTATGTTTCGTATCCACCCAATTAACAACAGCTTCACGGCAGCCACAACGGACATAGAAAGCGTCCAACACCTGACACGAGTGCACCGATTTGCGGCACCCCACCGCGAGCCACTCGGTGAGTGATCATGAACTCCTACTATCAGGAGACGCCCGAGGAAATCTACGATCTACAGGGAACCCAGCACACCACAACCTGGCCGCACGCAGAATAGACAAGTCCAATTCCATCCTGATTAAATTCGACGCAGACGAGATCCCCTATGCTATAAATTATATGGGCACCATCTACAGATGCACCCCTTACAGAGACAGCCCAGACGCCTGAACAAACTACAGGCAACCGGGCCACCTACAACGTCTGTCCCATACCAAAGACCCATCTATGCCGTAGATTTGGAGTGCAACATCCAAGTAGTGTCCTACCGCGCACACCTAAATGTATCCACTGCAACGGCTCACACCTCACGGGCACAGGACCCTGTTAGGCCCATCACCCGGGCTCAACATGGCATCAGCACTCTGCGAAGCAAGCCTCAAATCAAACGGGACAGTCGTCGTCGTGCCCACCTCCTCTCACCCAGCAGCAGCAGTGCCCCACAAGATCCCAAGCAAAAAAAAAACAGGCCGGACACTTGGGCTCAGAAAGTTCTACAGCGACCCCGAGGCTCTACACCGGCTACGTACCGAGTGATACAGGCCAACTCAACGCCAAAGAATACAGCCTACCTTAAGCTACAGAAGGAAACGCCATACTCCTTCAACGCATCGCCACACTGGAAGTCAATCTAAGTGGTACCTCTGGGGGAACATCCCGTTCTTTCTCATTCCCTCCCTCTTCTCCTATCCACCCTCACGTGCGAGGTTTAGTGACAGAATTCTGTGTCACTAAACCAAGAAGACACAAACCCTCATAGCAACGACAAACCGGCCACCCCACCCATGCATGTGGGCTCTGAGCCCGATATAGCGTTGCCACCCTCCCCAGGCAATGGCGCTATACCAGGCGTAACTCTCTCGGAGGCAGACATCCAAGCAGTGGCAAATCGCCTTGAAAACATTCTCTATACTCGGCTAGAAGCTCACCTGGTTGAACGTATTGAACAGACTACAGCAACAGAACTAGAAACAGCGCTTTCACAGATAATCGACCAAATGTTCATCCAAATCTCTACAATTTTTTATAAAGCGCTGTAAGAGCATGCATAACGCACAGCCCGCACATTTCAGGAAATAGAAAAGCATTTGGCGACTTTTTATAGTCACCCCTATTGTACGCAGAAAACAAACATCAGAAAACCAGGGCCCTCTACCCCGAACATATCTCACGCTCCTCGCACATTAACGCAACCGTCACTCCCATCTGTCCCACATGATGCTGCTCAATAAACCTTTATGCACACGGTCTGGGATCCTACAACAATTTTTGTAATGTGCGTAGGGCCAAGACGCTTTAGCGCTACAAGAACCCATTAATAACATTACACTTCCAGGATATGCGCCCTATCTTCCCTAATCGTACGCGCCACATTACGTAACGTTTCTCGTCAATCGATCATGCCCAGTAGTTGTGCACACCCTCCCCGTCCACGACATTGAGCATCTCTGCATTGAGCTCGCTTCCACTTACCCAAAATTCCAGTCTCTCTATATTTTCAATATTTATAGCCCCCTAAATGGGGCCTTCCAAACATCGACCACCTTTTTTAAACTTAAAATAACTCGCGCACGACGGACCCCAGCTAATTGTAGGAGACTTTAACGCCCCACACACAACATGGGGGTACCCATCAATACTCCCAAGGGCCGCCGAGTTTGGCTATCCGCACAGCAGGAAGGATTCATCGTTCTCCCTGATTCAGATCACCCCACTCGTTTGGGTACACGTGTGAGCATGGGCACTACATCGGGTATCACATTCACTATACTCAATTCCTGGTGTCAAATGGCGCAACACTAACGAAAACATAAGCAGCGATCACTATATTTTCGAGATTACGCTCCACAGTCAAATTGGTAAACCCTTCCCTATACATCTATCTATCACAAAGTGGCATTCTCTAAGAAAATTCCGAAGCAATAGAGCAGGGACTTCTATCTCTGACAAAGAGGATTGGACCACCAAACTGCAACAGGATATAAGAGCTCTTACTCACTCTACCCCATAGACTGCCCCAGCGAGGCGATAGACGCACGCCTCATGGATTTGTGGGAGGCAAAAACAGGGCTCGAGCGCCGCTGGAGCACGCAGCGATAGAACCGAAGTCAACTCTGAAAGAAGACTTTGAAGCCTAAATGCGCAACTAGAAAAGCACGCAGCCGCCCTAGAGAAGCAAAATTAGGAAACGAAATGCACTCGTCTCAATTGAAATATGAGTCTCTCCCAGAAATGACGCTTATTTAGGCACCTTGTAGACCCAACAATATTCAAAACAACGCAAAATTGCAACCTCACTAAACTCCGTCCCGCTAGCATGGTCCAACCATAGCACCTCTTACAAAAACTTAGACATTTACCTTCCATCATCTCCACCTCAAATCTACCGTGACTACGAAGGCACCCCGAAGTCACTCTTAGACCAGCCCATTAAAGAGGCTGAAGTATGGGCAGAGCTCCAGAAATTGAACACATCCTCCGCTCCAGGATCGAAAGGGGTCACCAACAGGGCACTAAGAAATCATGACTCCCCCTCCATCGAAGCCTTAACAGCATATTTTAATGACTGCTGGCAAAACGGCTCCCTACCTCCTCAGTGGAAAACAGCGAAAATTATCTTTCTTCCCAAGCCAGGCAAGCCGCTCCAACGGACTAATCTCTGGCCCATCTCACTCACTTCATCCGTAGCCAAACTCTTCGAGGATGTTATTGAGACACCACTGAGCAGCTACATGCAGAATAATGAGCTCCTGCCTTCCAGCATCTTCGGTTTCAGGCCAGGATTGGCAGCGCAGGACGTATTCCTACAACTCAAACAGTAGATACTAGAATCCAAAATGAAGGTCACCAAAGCCACATTAGGGGTAGACCTCAATAAGGTCTTCGACCAGGTTACTCATGCGGCTATATTAACGAACCTTCAAAGTTTCCAGGTTAGGAAACACATGTACAACTACATCTGCGATTTCCTCACTAACCGTACTGACCAAAAATCTTTCGGCCCGCGCTCCCTTAGCGACATATCCCTCGGTACACGAGGCACCCCACAAGGAGCGGTCCTCTCCTTGCCTCTTTTTAAAGGGACACTGAGGAGAAATTGAAGTTGGCTTGTATCGATAGAATACCAGCTCCTGATCACAAAAACGCCTTTCTTACTGAAAACAAAGCTTTTTAAGGTAGAAAATAGCAAGAACGAAAATACAGGTATCGCCACCACAGGCCAATCTCGCAAGTACATTTGTGGCGACGTCATAGGACCAATGACGCCACCTTGGAGGAATTTTCCTTTCTACATAGTATGTTCAAATCTCTGAGGCTGACAAAGGAAGGTTGCGCGGTTAATTATTGAAGTAAGTTTTGTTTTAAAACCTATAGTGCACTTTTATCACACAAGGAAGACAGACAAAAGACAACCTGAATGTTGGAAGCAAAGAAAATCGATGCTTGGCGGCGCCACAGGCGGCCAGGAGAGTCTCGATTTCTTACACCGCTTGGCGTCTATGAGCTTTGGTTGCCCCGTGGTATTGTTTTTGACGCGCCTCGATTAACAAACGCCGAACAGCAGAGCAACTCCAAGTGCCGCTTCAAGTGCTAGTTAACCTTTGAATGAGCCTGTTAAGGCTGGCCAGATGATCGCCACTGTCGATGAAAAACTATGATGGCACGACGGTCGGTGATCGTACAAGGCAGCTCCCAGTATAAAGAGCACTTGTGTCTTCGCACGCTCACCCGGCGAAACATTCCGGGCTGTGGCAGTCAACTTCAAATCTACTTAACGGAAATCGTTTATTAGGGACGGGAGCCAAGGCACAAGGCAGTAAACAAAAATTGCTGATGACCTAGCTTTCTTAGGCCAGGATATACGTTGCGAAAGCGCGGATATCTCTTGCATCGGAGGAGTGCATTCACTAGACGCGCCTTTATCGTTGAATTTGCCGTGAGACGTCGTGGCGGAGTTGTAGCGTCTCCGCTTTAAACAGCAAAGGTTCTGGTTCGATTCCGAGCCTCGGCAAAGGATATTTTTTTATTCAGTGAGTGGGCGGGGGGCTTCAGTGGCTTCCATAGTTTCCGCCACAGAATACGTTGGTTAGCGGTTAACCGCAGGCTCTGTTAAGGCGTGTTTATGCTTCGGCGTAACGCGCGCGCGCGCGCGCTGCACACCGACGTCTCGTCGGCCAGAGCGAGACCCTCTATACTCCAACTGCGCTTGACCGCCGACGCGTTCGGCGGCTTCGGTGCACTCGGACCGTACTGGCGGTGACTTGGAGCATGTCTTTATTTCGCGCCGAGTGCGCCAGCCGCCGCCGGCCCGGCCAGACTGATTCGGCTCCGCGGGGAGGTGCGTGTTGCGACATACATCAATAGCTTCGGCAGTTGGGCGGAGCTGTTCTTTTCGAGCTCTCGACTAATTTAATCCATTCACAGTACGACCCTGAAGGCACATGCAAGTCGGCGAGAGAGCCCGATCTAGTGGACCCGTTGGATCTAGCGGAAGCCGTTGAAGCGTCGTGCGCCGGCTTTAGTTTCAAGCCGCCAACTTTACACGCCACCGCCATTGAGCACCCACCCGTTTTTTGTAGCAAAAAAAAATAAATAACTTGGCCCTTCCACGCCGTTCAAGGAATCACAATCCGTTGGCCCCAAAGTCCCGGCCAACCTCCGATGGGTGCAACGCGCCGACCTTGTTCTGGCCCCTCGCGACTCCCCGCACTGGGTTTATGATATTTAGTTTGAAACGGCTGCTCACTGAGGAAGCGGGAAACGACCCGCTGGCGCCTAACCTAACCGTGCTCCTTCAAAAGCAACGCACGCTCTGTGGGGCTGAGGTGGCTGAAATGCAGGCCGGAGTTTTTGCGAGAACTACGTCGTCGTGTTCGGGAACGGGATCCATCGTAACGCTAGTAAGACGCCGGTGAAAACGTAAACTAAGCGACGGTAGCGACACCCAACAGATGCATTCAACGTGCTGCGGCGGCAGCCTTGATTACGGCAGCTTCTAGACCGCACCGCTAGCCACCAGAAATCACGGAGTCTGCGTTTACGTCACATTTCACGTCACTCCGTCCCACGACGTCATGAAAGTTCTCCGTGACGTCATAAGATTTCTCGAATTTGAATTGGCGTGGCGGGAAAACTTTTTCAGCTTCGAATCCAAATTTCTTTGAAATAAATGCATCTTTCGCTCCCGGACAAGCGGAAACAAATCCATGAAGTGCCGAACTATCAGATTTTGCTAACGAAAAAAATCCGATACAGTTCTCCTCAGTGTCCCTTTAACATAGCCATGATGGGGTTACCCAGGTTACTTAATTCGATCCTCAACCTACACTTCAGCTTCTACCCCGATTACATAACGCTCTGGACATGCCGAAGTAGCGACGCGGAGATAGAACACCGCTTACAAGCAGCGGTGGGTATCATTTGTACCTATGCCAACGACAGATGACTGTCATGTTCTGCGACATCGGAGCTTTTCGTATACAAGCCTCACCGAACGTATCGCACAACACCCAATATTCAGCTCACTTTAGCCAGAGTCAATTCACACAGTCCCAAAGATTCGCATACTAGGCATGTTTCTCACAGCCCACGGTTCTCACACTGATACAATCCAAACATGCCAAAAGCACACACAACAGGTAATCAAGCTCATCAAACGCGCGGCACAAAGGAAAACGGGCCTACGGGAACCAAACACGCTTCGACTAACACAGGCTTACACCACCAGCAGAATCACGTATGCACTACCATACCTCCCTCTCTTATTGAAAGATAGGGAGCGCTTAGATGGTCCTATTAGGACCAGCACGCGCACCGCTTTACGCCTTCCGCCAAGCGCCTCCACAGAGCGGCTTCTTCGACTAGGAATACACAACACTTTCGAGGAACTCCGTGAAGCAACCAAAACGGTCCAACTAGCCAGACTCACATTCACCCCGGCGGGACGAGCTCTGGTGCAGTCGCTTCACCTATCACCCGCCGGTGCAATACCCGACACTGAACCAATCCCAAATCCCACACGCGCTCCGGATACCCCCTCTTTCTAAACGTATGCACCTGGCGCGCGATAAAAAGCGCCGGGAGACCCGGGCCCTAGCGCTGCACAGGACATACGGAGAGGATCCCAATGTGGCATACATTGACGCCTCGTTCTATGCATCAGGCGCACATGCAGCAATAGTGGCTGTTCGCAGTGACAGCCGCCGTATCACTGCAGGAACCATTTGCACCTCATCCATAACCACGGCTGAGGAGGCGGCTATTGCTCTAGCCATCTCCTCCTCGGCCGCCACCAAAATTATATCGGATTCGCAAACAGCCATCCTAAATTTTAGCACCGGACGCATCTCTCGTCAAACCAGCACCATACTCAGGCGATGGACGTACACCAGAACCGTAACTCACATCTGGGAGCACGCCCATGCGGGCCTACCCGGAAACAAGGGGTTGCACGACTCTAGGCAGGAGAGCAACCCACCGCCTCCATCGAAGGGGAGTGCCTAATAAACTTCACAGACATTCTACACTACTACTACAACAGAAAGATGTACGCACCTCACCCATTGCTATCCACCAAGCAATCAACTTTCTGGTGCAGGCTCCAAACTCGCACACTACTATACCCGATAGTAATGAGTTGAGTTAAGGTGTTGAATGCTACAGGTGGGATTACCCTTTCTTATTCTACCGGCAATCGCTCCACCGTAGCGTCACTAATAAGTTAATAATCTCCTAAAACCTGTCGGATCTACCGCGTTATGCGCACAGTCACTTATAATAGCACATATTCCACTCCCGCAGTCACCATCTATGCACACATTCACTCCACACAGTCCACAGAACCGTCCATATTACAGTCCACTCCAGAAGTCACCACGCCCACTTGCAGGCCGTGTGGGTGACAACGTGACCGG